>LVLI01000533.1:0-65076 GCA_001687465.1 Halocafeteria seosinensis
GTATGTCATGTTGACCCGTCAATGTAGACATAGGGTGWTTTCCAGTTTGGTATATCGTGTGTATTCAATGGATGTATGACAGATGGCTCCACCAGAATCCGCTTTTATCGCTCCCTGACGGTCTGTTTGGGTATCTACCAAAACTTCGAAGTTTGTAAGTTTTAGTCACTCTCCGGTTTGGCGTATTTGCTCTGTCCTGTATCTTGTAGAGGTTCTTCCCCATTTCGACGTTGTCGTTATGACTCGGAGATTGGGGACGTTGCTGGTTCAGTGACTTCAGTCTAACTGCTTCGCAAAAGTATTTACGTTACAACTGTGACCTGTGGTTCCCTGTGTTCCCCCACAGGGCACTCTGGGGAACGGGCCTGTCTCATCTATCACGGGATTTATTTCGTGGACTTCCAAATTTGAGAAAACTGTATGTTTGTGTTATCTCAGTGGGCATACCGTTAAGGAGAATTAGTGATGCTGTCACGTGTGCTTTTGTTATCCCTACAGGTGGCTTGAGAGAAACTCCCTCACACACCTTCCTGATGGTATATTCCGTAATAACCAAAAGCTTCGAATGATGTAAGTGAGGCCGCGTGTGAGTTTTGTGGTTCTGAGTGTATGGTTATTGGAGGCTCAATTTGGAGCACGAAAGAAGCTTGGTTTCCATGAGGGCCTGAGGCGCTGTACGCCTAGTACGAGTTCGCTCATGGGTCGTGGGGGAACAACCTACATCTAACACATCTTTGACCGGTTGCTGGTGCGACTGTGTCCGTTTTTTTTCCTGCAGACGGCTCCATAAAAATAATTTGCTTAGTCTCCCAGAAAATGCGTTCCGGAACATGGCCATGCTGCATATGTTGTACGGAATTGAAACCTGGTTTCTTATTAAACGTGCATCGGTCATACACTCTTGAAAAATTTTTGTCTCCCAGAACGCTGTTTGGTAACGATGGGGTCTGTGAGAGCAGTGCTCAATGTGATGACAGCCAGGTATGCCGGACGCCTCACTCTGCGGCTGACGGCCTTTTCTTCTGTCTGGTACAGTTAACATCCGCCAAGCGCCTGCACGTTGTTGTTAGGAGTCCCTTAAATGCGCAACGTGGGAGGAGGCTGATCTGACCATAAAGTTGCGTATTTGGAGTGGATCGACGCAGTTGCCGTCACCGTGAACCTGTTCATTAGAATCAGATGCTGAAATGCTCGTGAAATGGTCAGCATTCTTCTGATGCCCTCTGTTGCTTAGTATGAACTCGACTAAATTCAAGTAAAATGCAATGCTGGGTACCTCGCTCGGAAAGGCAGTAGTTCCTGAATCGCCCTGTGACTTAGTCAGACTTACATACATGTATTGACCTGGCGCATGTATCCGTACTATCCGTTAGGCTAGGAAACGTCATGAATCGCATGAAAATACCCTTTTTAGTGTTGATGGATTGTAAGCTATGGGCATCATGTTTTTCAGTACTATTCATTCCATCCACACAATGTAAGCTTCAAGATCAGTCCTCTCATTCTCCATCCTCGAATGCAATGTCAACCTCGTGTCGGGCAGTTCTACCTCTCTGAAGTCTCAAACTGCATTCTTCCTCTGATGATGTGCGAAACACTGCTGTAAAAGCAGCTGCTCAATCAAAAGTTTCCATTCAATCACCTACACTGGATTCGGAAGCTCGAGCTCCAAGAAACAAAACTTAACACAATTTAACTCGGGGTGTTGAAACCAAAGGGTAAATTTTAACCACTGCAACGGCAACTGTAGCACTAGAGACAGGATTGGAATGGCGACATCAAGAGGGCCACATGGATACAATGTCCAATGACCTCCTAGCTTGAGTCCGGTCCGTTACTGAACATCAATCTACATATGTTAGTCCACAGGAATCCTTAATTGCTGAAGGTACAATACCACATCCAGTGTCTACATAGTAGACTGGAACTTAGCTTTAAATAGCCGCTCTTCATCGTGAATTCTAAGCTCACCATCATTGACCTTGTTTCTGCTGCTTGCGCATTAAGTCAGCTGCCACGGCACGTGCTTTTGCGGTTGCTGCTTGCACACTAGGTTTGTCAACACCACTTCCACTTTGTCGTGTACTAGCTTGCGTGTTGTCGCCAGCTGCAGGACCTCCGCGCGAAGAAGGTGCAAAAGAAATCGTGCTGCGCGGTTCCATCTGTTTCCGTGTTTCTCGAAACTCCTCTTGAATCTGTTGTCGATAGGAAATAGAATCATAGTAGTCTTCAGGACCGTGTGCTTGCGGATCGAATAGTTCCGTTGGATAGTTCGAAGCGTATTCGTTTTCACCGTCTAATCCAAAGTGCTCTGCAACTCTATCGAGAATGTACGGATTCTGGAACTCCTTTTTGCTCCGCAAATTTTCAGTAAAGTTATGTCCTTGTTCTGAATATTTCATATACTCTGCAAATCTCTTGACGACGAACTCATCCGCGTGGCTTGGGTCCCGTTCAGGAGGCATTACTTTGTCAACAACCGCTTTCGCTTCGGATGTATTCATCCTCCGTCGATGATCAGGTTCCCTCACTTGCTCAACATCCTGTGTTTTGCTCGAAACGGAAACGCCATTCGTCACTTGCTGGAAGAAAGACATGGCTCCCTCAGCATGTCTTTCCTGGGGAGCAGTGGTTTCCTCTTGGTCTCGGGGGTGATTCGCCGCCATGGAGTCGTATAAAATCGATCGAGAAGAGCTATCCACAGTCGGATACGGTTCACTATACTCGATCGACGATGCTCCTCTACTCGTATCAGCTCCTTCTTCATCATTTGTGCACGAAGATGTCCCTGTAGTTCTAACCGTGCTTTGGTCTTTGGACGACAAGTAAGTCCCCACAGACGCTGTCGCCCCTCCAGTGTTCTCGGCCTTCTCCTTCTCCACATGACGACTGCCTCCTCCATTTGTTGTGGTCGCGTGTTGAGTCGCTGTGTCCTCCTTTGTCACCTCCTCCTCCTCGCTGTCGGAAGCTCCATAATCAACCAGACCTCCTCCCACTGCATCCTCGTCGGACTCCATCGCACCGCTTTCATCCAGTGTGACAGGGTGAAATAGCCAACAACCAATACAACATTTCTCGTTTGAGAACATGAAAAGAAACAGCGCAACCAGGGCCGATCGTTGATTCAATGTAAATAAATTTGTGAAGGAACTGGAGTTGCAACAACACCTCTGGTAAAATGAATGAGCATAAGGCGCCGCACAACTACCTGGCTTGTCCATTGATGAAACAGTATGCAAACGTACACGTGCAAAGATCGCGAAAGAATGAGACGGTGGCAGTACCCCATCACACAGGTGTTTAGGAATTCAAATACCAAACCTATGGCATGCTATGGAATAGTATGGTAATGAATCGCATGGAACTGCTCTTTTTGATTGTAATGGATTGTATGTTAACTATGTACACCATGGTTTCCACTACTACTCATTTCATACAAGAAGCTTCGATATCCGTTGCTCTCACTCTCCTTCCTCGAATTGAATGTCAAGCTCGTCGCGGGCAGTTCTTCCCTTCGGAAGTCTCAAACTCCGGATGCTAGGCAGGTTCTTGACCGATTCCATGACTTTTTCGGCGCTTTTCTCCTCTCTATCGAATTTCTGTATCAGATTCCTACGGGACTCTTTGGACTTCCTCTTTTGTCGAAGCGCTTCGGCAGCTTGAGCAGCTGCAATAATTTGTTGGTCCTCTGCGGTATGCTGGACTCCGGTCGAAGCTTGCTTGTCAACAAGCTTCTGGTGCTCTCGCATCTTCATTCGTTCTTGCGGATGGGCCACATGGAAAAAGTACGGGTCATACCCCATTTTTAGCAGCTGTTCGATGTCTACGTCCTTGAGTTCCGTGTCGGTTGAAGACCCCAACAAACCATCTCTCATCTCCTTCTGCTTTTTCTCTGCCGCGAAACTTTCGTCAAATTCTGTCTCGTCAATTTCATCACCATCCGCTCCTTTTAGGTTCTTATCAATTCTGACTTTCATTTCTTTACGGGCCCGTGAGGCGTGTTCAATCTTATCCATGAGGTCCATGCGTAGCTTTTTCATAGGATTACTTCTGAAATATTCTTTCTTCAGCTCTAAGTCCTCTTCCTTCCTTGTCTCCTTCATAAAGGCTTCTAGCTCTTTCTTACGAATCTCGAAATATTGCCGCGCCAAGTATCCTCTGGAAACCGCTTGGATAGCGGTTGCAGCAACACGCTCCAATTGGATACGTTGCAATCTTGCAATTTTTTCTCGAATCTTCGCAAATACACTCTTGCGAGCCCTCCAGCCTCGGTAACAACGTTGAATTTCGACCACAGATTTGCTGCGCTTGACCACAGCGCGCTCACGTTTCACTCTTCTGATCTGGGCACTGCGCCGCTCCCTTTGGGTTCTTTCATCCATTGCTGCGAAACCTAAGTTTGCTTTGTTGTATGCCATGGCGAGCAACCGGAGTCTCTCTTTTCTAGCATTTTCTGCCTCCATCATTTTTTTCCGTTCCTGGGTAGTGTCTTCGTCGAAAATGCTACCACCTTTTAAGTGTTTCATCATTCGCATACCACCCCACAAATCTCTCTGTTTCCTCACCTGGCTCATACATTTGAAATACATAAGCGACAAGAGAAACATTCCATATTTCAATGTGTGTTCCGTTGAATTCATAGAGTGAACCGCTTTCTCCTTCGACTTCGTGGCCATTTTAATGCGATCCCTCGCATGGCTGGCGACGTTCTGTAGCTTCCATCGGTATTTCTCATCTACTCGTTTATCTCCGCCAACCATTCCACTTTTCCCCTTACTGGCAGTGTCGATCTGTGCAAGCTCCAAAATCCTTGGCAAACGCTTGTGCTTACCATGCACTACCAAGGCGTCGGACGAACCACTTGGTTCCGGTGGTGGGGATTCCTTCCTTTCCGGTGAACTTTCTTTTCTCCCCGCCGCTTTCTTCCAAGATACACTTTCATCATCATTTTCGCAATACGAGGCTGCCGAGCTTTGCTTGTTAGCTTCCTTTACAACCTCTTCGCTCACCCGCTTACCTTCAGGCAAGATTGTCCCCGCAGGGTCCAGTCGGGAAAAGAGCATAGCTGTCTGGATGTTGTTGTCTGGATTCCCGAAAAGATTTCGTAGACCGCGGACAGCATTGTTTACGCGCTCTCTCGCAGCTGTTCCAACCAATTTGAATTGTCGTGCCGCATCAGAAGCACTTTCAAACGGCCGGAGAGGACCGTCCTCTTTCAATGTGGGCACAAACCCTGCTATATGAAGTGAGGACTCGCGTTCGCCAAAGATCCACCCCTCTTGCATATAGTTTAATACATCATCTATCAATCCATTGGCAATTTGCCGCGCTATTATTCTGTTAGAGTCGCTTTCCATCGCCTCAATTGCAGGAAGTCGCTGAATAGTCTGCGGATAATCGTGAAGTGCGTCAGTTGTAAAATATTCTGCGGTGGTTGAATAAGCACGGTGTAGCTCCCGGTCCAGCACGTTTAGTCGAACGTAGTTCTTTAGCTCCTGTATTTCAAAGCTTAATTCAAAGATAGCATCTATTCTGGACACCCGTTGAGGACCACCACGAAGGTACGATAAGATGACGGAGGACTTAACGAAGTTTGTTTGTTTCTCGTTTGTTCTGATACGGAGTAGCTCTCTTTCCACTTCTGCCAAACGCTCCTTTATTGAAGCTACCGGTGCGCAAGGCTGCCAAGGCGGTAACGAAACCGTTGAGCCATATGTGCTCCCGCCATATAGCTTTCCCTGGATCTCCATCTTCCGTTGGCGATCGGCGTTTGATACGAAGCCAAAGCCGGACTCGCGACCAACTTTAGAGGCATCGGATGCTTCCTTTCTAGCGTGTTCTTTCATTTTCATTTCCTCTATTCTCAATTCCACCTGCTTGCGGGGTGTTAGGGGTTTATCAGGGTCACCCCAGCGGGCCAGAGCCCCAATTTCATTAATTGGGTCATTTGGGTCAAATCTCAAACGCTCCAGGTCTATCTCCCAACCAGTTCGTTCCGATTTCATGTTTTCAAAGACTATATCTTTTTCATCCATTTCTTCTTTAATCTTCTTTTGCTGGTCGAGTAATGCCTGTGCTTGCCGCTGCAAGTCTTTTTGCTCAAGCTTCTCCGCTTCGTTGAGATGTACTTTTGCCTTCATCTTTGTCTGCACTTTCTCCAACAATTTCGCTGCTTTTTGCCCTTCTTCCTCTTCCAATCTGCGCATCATATCCCGTCTCTGACGTTCCAGCTCTTCGCGTTTTTGCAATGCTAGTTGACGTTGCTGCTCTGCATGTTCCCGAAGATGTTCTTGCACGATTGCCTGTTCGATTTGTTCACGCTCAAACACTTGTTTGAGAAGTTCTCGATCTAAGGCCCTTTCCAACTCAAGGAGCAATATGTTCCGGTCAAATCTCTGCTCCGCTCCATGAAGAACAACTGTGTCCAGTCTGTCTTGAGGAGAGGCAAGGACCCTGTCTATTTCATACAGTAGGTCCCGGCAACGTTGATCTACATCTGTGGGTTGAATGTCTTCCCCTAACTTTTCAACTTCTTCCTGGTAAGCTTCATCTAATCCCTTCAGTTCAACGTCGCTTTGCTTGACTGAGTATAACTTTGCCAGTAACATTTCCCTGATCCCGTTGCGCCGAACCTCATTGGCATGGCGGATGTCGCTGGTCCAGCGATTCAGCAGAGCAGTTCTCTTACTGTGAAGCAGCTCTTTGAGTTGCTCCGGACCTTTCTGCGGAATAGGTACCGCACTATACGTCTTGAGAAACAATGATGCGCTTTCATGAAATGTGAGATGGTCCAAGTGAACTCTCTTTGGCTGAAAGATCTTATGGCTTTCCTCATCGTCGTTACCATCGTTACGGATTTCTTTGAGCATTTTGCTGAGTTTTTCCTCGCGAGACAAATCGTTGTCAGCATCATCGTGTTCCGCAGCGTCTATTTCATCAGGATCCTCGACGTCGAAAGATATGGTTGTGTAGCTGTCATCGTCAATGTTGTTGTCTTCTTGTTCCGCATTATCCTCTGTGTCTTTTGGTTGTACTCTGGCACTGTCCTCTCTCCTACGCCGTTCTGAAATCCACATATTTTGGTGTGCCTCGATTTTGTCCAGATACTCCTTCTTCTTTGAGCGCTTCACCTTCCTCTTTATGTGGATAGTCTTCGGTTGACGATCATGGTACCTGTTGAGAAGTTTCCGAACTTTTCGTTCAACCTTGTTCAAAGCGTCCATTCTCATGTTTTGTATCCTCAGCAACTCTGCTCGTTTGTACGGGCAATCCGGGAGGCTCTTCTCCTTTTCCGAAAGACCCCCAACATCTTGCTCCATCTTCTTCCACATGAAGCCGTAGTCGCTATCGTCACTGTCGGAGTCTTCCCCCTCATCGCCTATGTCATTGACAGCGTCGTCAGCCCCGCTTCCAGGTGTACCAAGTTCCTCCTGCTTTGGCTCTTTAGCGGGAGCTGCAATATCTTCTTTGGCTGGTGGCCGTAAAGGGTGACGTGCTAGTAATTTGTCCACGTCAGTTTTTTCATCATCTTCAATAAGTTTCTTCGCAGCCAGAACATGCGGGTTTTTCTCTTTATGCTTCCTTTGGATTGGACGCTCGGAGTAGAACCCTCCCTCTTCAATCTCCTCATCACTGTCCTCCAAAACATCATGAAGCTCCGGATGAAGTACACGGTCAAGACTCATCCAAGCTTTCTCAGGCAGCGATAAGTCGTGCAGATTCTTACGCCTCACACGTTCGGCTGGTGTCATCTTCGCACGCTGTGGAGCTTCTTGGAGTTGCTCTTGGTCCTGTGCCAATTTTGTTTGGAGGAATGGACCTAATCTTAAGTACTCAAGGTCTTCGATATCTACGATTGACAGGTCTTCACATATTAAGTGGACATCGCTACCCTGCGAAGGAACCGTGACGATGGTACTCGCATTCTTTGGTCGGCGCGACTCCGATTGCTCTTTATCCAAACTTTCATTGACCGCTTGTTCTGTTTGAGAATACGGCGCGGTTACAGGCAATTTTGTAATGTCAGCCCCAAAATGACCCTTAAGTTCCTCAAGGCAATTGTTAAAATGCTTTCGCGAGCGAATATCCTCCGATCGTAGGCGACGCAATTCCAACTCACGGTCACTCTCTGCTTGCCTCAGCGCTTCTATTCCTCCATCTATTTGTTCAAGCTCCTCCTCGCGACTGTGCAAGGCTCTAACTTTCTTTGAAAACTTATTCTCTACCTTTTCGAGATGCCGAAGCACAACAGCTCGGACTTTGGGGAGCATAGGAATGTCCTCTTTTAGTGCTTCCTTAGAAATCTTACCTTTTCTAGCATGAGTCCGTCTGTTTGCCCCTGACGGTGGCTCATCACTTCCCAGAGTGTCAGATCCGGAACTTGAGGAACCTTCCTCAGAGCCTTCATCCGAGTCAGAACCTTCCTCCGACTCAGATGAAGAGGAGCTTTCGCTTTCCCGAGCACGTTTCTCGAATGCCTGGTTTTCGTATTCGTTAACATCAAGGTCGGGATCGTCAGCGTCCGAATCGAGATCACCACGGGTTATATGTAGACCCTCCAGCGAGTGTCGCAGATCAGCTATTTTTTGCGATAATTCGCTCATCTCTCTCTCGCTTCGAACCAAAAGTTGGCCAACCAGATCTCTCTTTTTCCGAGCTAGGCGAATACTAGTTTGGATGTCTTGCAGCTCCTCACGACACCGCGGTAGCCTTGCTGCTCGGTACTGTTGTTTACGGTGTAGCCCTTCCAAATAAGCCCTTACTGGATATGCCATAACTCCATCGACGCTAACGTTGTATGTTCCGGGTGTTCTCCCCTTAACGCTGACGCAGTATTTACCGGGAACAATCGGACCGTTTCCCGGTTCGTGCTTGAGCACTACCTTCCCGATTTCGTCTTTAGTATTCGGACAACACATGTGAGCTGCAGCATAGCCTACAGGAATCCTCATTTGAGACACTGCTTGTTCCGGAGGGACGTTATATGTTTCTGGTATGCTTTTAGCTAACGAGGGAGCGTTTTCTGGCGAAAACGAGGAATTGTCTTTGTCATAGAAAGTCCCTCTCAAGAATGAGTTCAAAGGGAAGCCCCCGGGCACTAAGTCCATCATGTCTTTGTCAGCCGCTGCGGAGCATTGTTTTACATCAGGGTCCGCGGGGTGAAGCAACCCGAATTGCTCTGAGAAGGAAAGGGCAACCAAGGGATTAGCTTTGGTTGATTTGTAGATGTCCTCGCTCTCTGTCGCCTTACCCTGATCCCATTTGTGTACTGCTGCAGAATTCCCTAGTTCCGTGGAAGTTGATGGACGTCGCACTGTGGAGTATCGCGAGCGGATGATCGGCGTGCTGGAAGTTCGGCCTCGTGTCTCCTTCGTGTCTCCAGGGTAGTACCCCACATCTCCGCTAGACAGGCAACACTCGCGGTATAGGTAAACTTCGCATCTTCCGGGAAGATACTCTGGTTCTTTTCCTTCAAACGAACCCGAAAAGGTAACTGTAACTGTGATTCCAATGCATACTGGTTGTACTCCCGGTAAAAAGCTCTCTTTTTCGTAAACGCTGAACAGTTGGTCATCTTCCTGGTGGTCCTCTTGACGCGCTATATCACCCAGTTTTCGCTGCTGGGTAATCTCTTGTTCACGTTCGTCCACAGGCAACTCGGCTCTCTGTCTAAGAATCGATGGTGGTGGTTTTGTACCAAAGAGAGTCCATGAAACAGGACCGATTCCCAGGTTTTCGAAGTCGCGAAACATTTGTCTGCCCAATCGCGTATCCTCTCTATTTGCTTGCACCGACGTCTCCGTGGCCGCATCTGCATCATCCCGAAGGAAATGCAAGGCGCTAACTCTAGACGGTCTATGTTCATGTATAAGCATTAAATGTTCGGCAGCACCATCTTCATTCTTCAATTGGTGGATTCTAGCGGGCCCCACAGGAGTTGTCGCCGTTTTAGTCGCTGCGAGGTGCGAATTAGCCTCAGTAAACGCTGTGGAGGCACCGCTAAGTCTGCGTCTGATCGCCTTTCCTTGGTCTTTGAAGGAAATACTTCCGCGAGTTGAGGGCAGAAACTGATCTCGATAGTCGTCTTCGCTTGCGGAATCCTCGCTATCGGAGGGAATATTTTGTTTGCGTAGCGCAGCGGAAAAAACTCTTAACTTTGCTTCCTGGCTCAACCAGTCATAACTAAGCTGGCATCCCGCCGTTTCATTAGATGCTGCAGCCAAGTCCGCTTCTGCCAGTGGAGCGGGCCAGCCTCGCGGCCCATATGCAATACAATCTGACGCATACCCGGGTACGTCGAAGATGTGGTCAATAGTAGCATCTGGATGCAGTGTGCCTGAGGACACTTCTAGCAACTGTTCCGAATGCTTACTTTTCACCAAGGTGCATCCTTGGGCTTGCATTAACGAAACAGCAGCGACATTCTTTCTGTCACCGTCTGAGTCGCAGTATGCTAGGAAAGGAGAGTAATCAACGCATTTATTCCGCGACAGAGCTTCCTTCCTGCTCCGGAGACTTTCAACCAATTGTGATATGTCTTCGACCACGTATGAGCGACTGTTCATACCCAAATGAAACATACCCTGTCCTCCATCAGAGCCGTATGCCTGCAATAACATCTGGGCCCTGATGTCCGTCACAGATTTAAGCTCCGAAGGGGGGGTTCGAAGCAGCGCTAAAAGATCATCCCTTGTATAACAGGTTCCGATAAATCCAGGCTCTCCCCTGTGATACTTTGCTCTCCTTCGGCTTACGGGGTCCGAATATTCACTTTCATGCCCCTCTGGAGCTGATCGCTTTTGCTGTGCGTGAGCAGGCTGTTCTTTTGTCTTAGCATCTTTACTCTTTTTTTTGTGGTTTCTTCGAAACCTCCATGACATCAATTTTCTGAACATCCCTTTGAAATTGCGTCTTCCACGTTCGTTTCTCCCGGTACCAGGTTTTGCTTTATATTTGTCTTGAACGGAGTAATCTGAATCTGAGTCTGAATCAGAGACTGATTTATTCTCCCCCTTGAATTCTGCGTCTTCTCTAGAGAGACTACTTTCGGCGTCACTCTCGGTGACAGACTCAGATTCATCGTACAACTCCGGCTGGAGAACTTTGTCCAAACTAATCCAGTCTTGTTCCTCATTGCTCCGCATTAACGGCATTTTGCTTCTTGCTGAGAGCCCGCGAGCGATCGCAGCAATCCCAAAAATCCTTGATGACGAATATCTGTCCCTCATCCTTTCGAAGTATTCGGGCTGCCCATGATAGTATTTGTTAATGGCCATAAAGTGATTTATATCCTCGACGCAACTCATTCTAGATATTGAAATATTTATTGGCAACGGGTACTTCGTCATCTGTCTCAATGAGTCCAAATCAAGCGGAAATTTGTATTCTTGTTCCGTTTCAATGGCATACTTTTCATCGTCAGGTATATTGGCAAACCACCAGGGGTGAAGGCGTACATCCATAGCGATCCAAGTTTTCTCGTACGCGTTGCGCTCATAATGAGGTTTCCAGCGCGCTGTGGTGATAAAAACACGAATCTTCTTCATAACATCGTTTCCCTCCAGTTTTGCTGGGTCTTCGTTTTCATCAGTTACCATGAAAATACCGATATCATCCTTGTTTTCCGCGATCATGTCGTAAATTGACATCACAGAATTTATTTCAGTCATCGCATCCCGGAACCAGTCTTCTCGCTGAGGATGACTCTTCCGGGTTTCAGTTTGTTTGACGTCGGACTCTGCCGTTTGTTTATCAGTATTACTTTCCTTGATACGTTGGGTTATGGCATAGAGCGCCTCCTTGATCATTGCAGTCTCCTCTTCGAGTACCTTGATATTCGTTATCGCCTGAGCTTCAACCTTCTCATTTTCCATGTAGCTGGTAGTCATTTGCTTTACATCCTTTACTAACTTGTTGGCCTCCGTCAAAAGCAATTGGCGAAAAGGTTTTCTTTCTACTCGTTGAGAGATTCCTCCATGAAAATACCTCGCATTAACGAACTGCTTCTTCATTTTATCTTTGTTCTTCCTGGTTACTCGTAACCTCTTGTACTCTTCCTTTAGTTTATGGATTGTGTTCGTGGCGACGATCTTATCTTTACTAAGACGGATTTGTTCCTTCTCAGCGTTCTCCTTCAAGAGTATTTCCTTCCGCTTTGATGCTCGCTTTTCCACTAACATTCGGCTCAGCCGCGCCCGTGCTTCAAGCAATTCTTCCTGTTTGTGCCGATCCATAGAGATCAAAATTGTGCCATACTTTTCCAGTGGAGCCAGAGCTTGAGCAGCAACGACTCGTTGTGCTTTTACGGCTTTGTAATGCTGTTTGTTTTTCTCTAACTGCTGCTCATGCTCGTACGCTTCGTCTCGTAACTGCCTAACTCGCGCAGATTCGTCAGGATTGATCCCTTTGCTCTGAAGCACCTTGATAGTCCGTCGCTCTTCTACCTTAGCCGAATTGAGAGATTGCTCACTTAGTTTCATCACAGCATATGAGCGGTGGATTTCCTGCTGGAGTTCCGCTAGTTCGACTTTTGCTTGACCCCAAGAGCTAGAGCTAAGCTCCTTCCGCACTCGTGTTATCGCCGCGTCCTCCACTAAGCGATGCGCTCCCTTTGTCACCTCAGCCACAACATTAGTTTTTAATCCGTAGCCATATTTCTCATTAGGCAATTTTAGAATTTTTGCGTCCGATGGAGAGATGGTACTGGTACGTATGGAGGGGGGGGATTCTTCAGACTTGTCTACAATTTCCTGATCCTCCCATCGGTGCAATACCTTTTTTCTGTTGTAATATCTCGCATTAGTAAAATTCTGAGAAGCAACATGCTCAAGAAACTGGTTTTTTTCCGCTTCATCGGTTACAGCGGCAGTAAGGTCCGTCGCAATTTCTTCCTGTTCGGCCTTCTGTTGGTCTTCTACTCTACCTCGGTGTTCCCTATTCATAGCTTCTCTTATGGCTCGGCTAGCCTGGTCCTCTTCCTTCATGGAATTTCTTTCCAACTCAAGGTATTGCCAGAGGTTACGAATATGCTCATCAATGTATTCTTTGATATCATCTTCCCCCCACTGTTGTGTCATTTCTACGAACCATTGTTCTTTTCGAATGCGCTTCTCTGTTTGGAGCTTCCAACGCTCCTTCCGCTGCCGCTCCCGTACCTTCCTCACATGAGTGTTTTCGGTTTGCGAGTTTCTGTCAGAACTATTCCGAATTTCTGCATCTACATGCCTCTCAAGCAATTGAAGAAGTTCAAATGTCGTGCCTGTGGTAGGCAGAGCACGCTTCTCCAGCTCGTCGTACAGCCACTCGTTGCCTTTTCTGTTGGCAGAGAGTTCTTGGGAACTTATTTCATGGTCGTTAGAAGGCAGCGAAGACAATGAAGGCTGTATATCCGGAATGGCCATGGATTTGCTCTCTGCGCGTTTATAGTAGGTAGTGGAGCTCCACCTTCCAAAGGGACTCGATCCCGTGTGGCCACAAACTGCCTGGCGAATGAGCTCGATTGTGTGGGCCCTGCGTTCTTGAAATAGAAGGTGCCCCGCCTTTAGCCAGACAACATGGCATGCCCTCCGGCGTACGATTTTCATATCATCGCTCTCGTATTTCATTCGTATGATAGTGCCATCTGGGAGCCTTTTCGTCGGTTGGTGTAGGCGTTTCGCTACGCTTTTTTCAAGCTGGGCTTCATCTTCGTCGACACTGCTGTCGTCGTCGAATTCGTGGACGTCATCAGGTGGATCAACGAATGTGTCCTGCAGAATCCCAGGCAGTGGATTTCCTGCATAATTCAAATACGATTCTAGTGATTCGGCTTCGTAGAGCCTCTCTCGTATAAAAACATCCCAAGCTACCTGTTCATCTTCGGGAAGTGAAGCATTGTACCGGTTGAAAGCGGTCTCTAAACAGGTTGTTGGCAGTACGAATGTGTCTTGGGTCGATGTCAACATCAAAATAGGAACAGGCAACGATGCAATGCTCCTTGAAATATCTCGAGAAGCCTGAAAGCCGCTTGCTAAGCAAGAAATTCCGTAATCCACGAACGGATCGAATTGTCTGAGTGAGATGTTCCTACTGAATAATTCGGATAGAGCAGCGGTATTCCCCACTGTCGATAAATAGTCCTTAGAAAACAGAGAATAAGTTATAAGGCGGAAAAGCTCGGTTCGTAGTGGTGAGACCGAGTCCCAATCAATTTTATCGCTTTGCCTCTCAATGTCCGCTACTGCTCGCTCCCATTCCTCTTGAACCTGCGCGGCTGGCCGTTGTTGCATCGCGGAGTACAGCGACATTTCCATAGATCGAATGTTTAACTTTTCATAAAGTTGTCTGTTCTTCTCGTCGTTAGGTTGAGACGGTACAAGAGCTTGGTTGGAAAGTTTCGCGGACTCGTCCAAGAAGGAAGTGTAGCGCGTCCTCGGCTTTCCCGAGACAAACGCGCCTCGTAGTTTGGTTTCAAACTCGGAATTATCTCCTACACCAGCTGCAGCCGCAACCTGCGCATGCGCATTCTGTAACCTGCTGAAAACCATGGATACGTCTCTGTCTGCTCGAATTGGAGAGTTGAGGAGAATCAGCTGTCTGAGCGAAGAAGCTAGTATTCTGTCTTGTTTCCACAGAGAAGCACCCTTTCTTACCGACTTTCTGCAAATGAATTCTGTGCAGAGGATAGAGCCGATGTGCGCGCCCATACCACTACCGATGACTATAAAGTCTCTACCTAACTGTCCTCGCTTTGCCTGTCGTTTTCTGATACTCTTGGTTTGCGGTTCGGCCGGCCCCCATGTACCGGTCTCGCGGAGCCTTAGCAACAGCTCCCATATATTTTCAGCTATTCGGTCTGTTGTCAATTCTCTATGTTCCCAGGGAGACGAGGAATAGTGAAGTGATGACCCACCCACATTCTCCTTCGGGTAGTTAGTCCAGCTGGTGCCTGGCATTCCTGGGTAATGCAGGACTAGGAGCCTGGAGCCCGGCAGTTTCTGCATCATGGGTTTGAAATCCGCTTTGATTGACTGTAAATCATCGTAAATGTCTGAAATGTAGAGAATATCGGGTATCCTTGGGAGCACATATGGCAAATTGCTCCCTTTTCTGACTTTCGGGCCTCGAATTATCCTAAACAAGATTGTCGAACCGTCGCTACACGGAAAACTCTCAGGAGGAGCCCACTGTCTCTTAGACTTTTGGTACAGCACTAACCCTGAGGAAGCTTCGGCGAGAGCAACGTTGCCCGCATTTATGCTCTCCTGGTTTTCCAACTCATAATGGCTATCTTCGTATCTAAATGTCCTTTCCGTCTCTGAACCCCTGTCATCAATAGTCGAGTATGGGGCTTCCTCAAACTGATACTCAGAGATAGCAGGCGGGGTGAATAGGTAAGTGCTGGTACCATCAGAGGCTCCTCTAGTCCGATTGGATACACCAAAGACTTGTTTGTTTACTCTAGCTAAAGCTTTTTGCCATCCTCTGTTTGTCAAGAAGTTCATATACCGGACAACTAAGTCTTGCCCCGTCACGGGAGAGGTTTCTCTTGCTTTACGCGTTTTAGTGGCGCGATGAGTATGCTTGTGTACCTGTTCTAAAATTCGCCTCCGCTTCGCTCCAGACAAATCCGAAAGGAGATTTACGGGAAAATCATTCATTTGTTTTTGTATTACCTCGTCTTTTATGAGGTCGTCCATCTTGGGCTTGGTGGCTGGATCAATCAGAGTCGGTGGCTTCCTCGTCTTTTTTTTTGCCCGCCGCTTTGCGGATTTTTCTTTCTTTGGGGGTGGTTGCTCAACATTGTCATACGCATTTTGAAGAAATATCCCATCTAAGTCGTCGTCGATGGACTGTTGTTTTTCACCTTTCCACGTTTCTCCTCCAAACCTCATCAGCGATTCCTTATCAGCATGACCAATTTCTTTAGCTTTAACATAGGCTTCGTAACTCCGTTCGTCGTTAGATTCCCAAAACTTTGACAATTCGGACATTTCTGAAGGCATGCGATTCTCAATGAACATTCGAAATTGCTTTAGACCAATATTTCCATTGTCGTTTAGAGGTATCCGACTGGTTAATAATTCCCCAACGTTTGAAGCAATGTCTATCCCAAGGGTCTGTAACCCATCTAAGAATTCGTCAGGTGTTACTTCTCCCTTCCCGTGAATATCGAAATGGTCAAAACATTCCTTGAGACCCAAGCGTGTCTGTTTCGTTAGTAAATTTACCAGTTCCTCCTGTGCGTCATTTGCTGCGGCATACATTTCCTGCATAGGAGCATTGATGGGCAAGTTAAGTATAATCAATTCCCATAATTCGGTTAGGGCACATACCCTTGTCGCCAGATCTTTGACTAGCTTCCTGGATACTAGAGTTTCATCGAATTCTTGAGGTTGCCGTAGGTGATTAATCACCAGTTGCGTACAATGTGATAGCCAAAGTGTGCCCTTATTAATCCCATCAGCTGAAATTAAATACGTTACCTGCAAACTGACAACCTGAATCTTCGACTTAGGTTCCTCAAAGGGGTCCAGTTCTTCATCACTCTCCGAATCAACTGACCCCGCTTTTTCGGGGTTAACAGCAGTAAACCCTTCATCAATGACACAGTTGTTAGATTGCATCGTTTCGTCCCGAGGAAGACCATATGCATCTTGACAAAACAACGCAAGGCGCTTTGTGACACCGTCAATAGGAATGTTCAACTCTTCCGGGCCCGACCGTTCAGGAAATTCGTCTCGAAGGAGATTATTGACGTCTACCACGTTGCCATCGTGCCATTCTCCTCTAACATTCTGTTTCAGCTTATCGTTTCCTAGACGTATCTTCTGTTTTCTATACCAGCTGGGTCTTTCTGCTTGAGACGGTGTGTATGGCTGAAGGGCTCCAATTACTCCCTCACTGATGGATGTCCCCTGCTCAAAAATAGTCTGAAGAACTGGCAAGGTGATCAGTGTTTGCTCATTGTTCGTGTACCAAACTACGGCAAAAGGCTCGTCGGGGCCTATTTGATTTTGCCGCTCTTCATGGCTCGCAATGTAGGAAGAGAATTGTGCTTTGATTCGTTCAAAGCATCTGTCAAGCCATTTCTGCCAATGCTCAGCAAGGGCATTTTCTTCGGGCTTTTCAGGTATTTGCCGTTGGCACACGTATCCATCATTACCCGTGCCTATCCATTTTTCTGGTCCAAACGTACCGAATAGGACGGTGTCGACGACGTTTAGCTTTGCACGGATATGCTTTTTCCCCACTCCCACCCAAAGGGTCTCAAACAGCATCCACCCAGGTTGATGGACTAGCTGCGACGCCATTGTTGCTACTTTGTGACCAACCAAACACAAATTACTACCCGTAGTGTCTATTTATTTACAACAACCGGTTTTGACAACTTGTGTACTCTGAATTGTAGCACTTTGCTGGTCCTGGTCTGGCGGGCCGTATTAACGTTGAACAACGGCGACCTTGATTCAAGGTAGGTTGAAGAATTAATGAAACTACTCAGGCGATTGTCGTTGCAGGGTACAACCGGTAAAGCGTAAATCCAATGACACGCATAAACGCAAAAACGAAAAGAATTCCCACTTTATGCACGTGATAACTTACGCTGTAACTTAACAGTCTGTAAGGGAGGATTCCTCAGCATTGCGTTGGAGGAGCTTCACAAGACAGCCGTTGGCGTTGGGTTAACCCTGGCAACAGATAGACCGAGTGTATATTTGTTTGGTTACATTCATGAAATTGGTACACTTAGAGAGCGATCTTGCTTTCGCGGAGACCAATGGTTGGCTCGTCTGCGTCGTTCCTGGAGCCGTTGCTGAGCCAGCTGGCTCACGGCGACCGTGATGATTCCTCTGGAGAGGACTCAGAAGCTCAAACAAACTCTATAACACGGAAATGGCCTCCCACTTCACTTGTTGAGAGCTTACAAGAATCTCACGCGGCTACTTCGTCGGCAATTGGAAGCCATAAGGCACTACATCATACAGTTATGTCGAGTATGGCTAACGCTTTCTCTCCTTTATGGAGGCTGTATTACGGGGATAACGGGAACCACGATGATCAATATGACCAAGTTAGTCTCAAAGAAGAGACATTGGAGCAGACGGCGATCGTCGCCGATCTCATTGTGGGACTCTTCTTAATGACGCAAGAGAAACAGAGCCTGTCAACGGAAGCTGTTGCCGCAACGATCACACTACTCTTATCTGGGATATGGCAAGCGTGTACAACAACGAAAGATAAACAACAGGTGATGGATGTAGTAAAAGGGGAATTTGTTAAGTATACAAAGGAAGAAGCTGTTGAGAAGATGACAGATCTCAGGAAGGATCTGTTGGAGGCAATCCATCAAGCCACCTCAAACGGAGGAGCAGACGCAGGCGACGCAATCCAAGAAACGCAGGAAGAAGGAAAACATAAAGCTACTGATAAGGACGAAACAAAAGCTCAGCAAGAGACGGGGGTTCAATTATTGAGAATGGACGAAGCCATTGAAGCAGCCAACTTAATCACCGACTTGTACGTTTTTACTTTGGTTCGTCAGGGCCTACTCCATTAGGATATCGCAAATATGTGTCACTGCAGGTTATTCCGGCATTGGTCTGCCATTCAATTTACCCTCAGGCAGCATCAGGACACTGAGAGTAGACATTACTTGAAAGAAGTCGAGACTCCTCTTCAACCTCCACCGTTACAGCAACATGTCGACAGCACTTGACCTGTGCTTTAGGTCTTGGTCGACTAAACAGCCCATGAATATTTGTGCTGAACATTCAAGTGGGCTTTGAAGCAGCGATCTTTTCCCTGTAATCCTATCGAGCTCGAGTATTCCAATCGAAGCTCTCCCAACGTGCGTACAACCCGTATCAATCGTTGGGACACTTGAAAGGAGGACACAAATCGATGTGCCAATTTCCCCAATCGCTGGCACTGCGATAGTTTCCTACTTGTGCTCTCACATCATGTCAAGTAAGGCCGTGTTGTACCCACCGTGGCTCTCGTTCGCAATTGACCTTTTAGGTCTTCTTTCGCGAGCAATTTTTTTGCCCTTTTTCTGGCCTATGTAAAATCCGCCAAGCACACCCAAAATGACACACACTCCACAAGCAACTACTATCCATACCCATGCGGCCACGGTGGGATTTGAGCTGCTGTCGGTTTTATTCACAGCACAATATGAAGGACGCTGGAATATTTGGTCATCAAGCGATTCTCCCGTCTTGTTTTTGAAAGTTTCAAACGTTACTATCTCTTTTAGCCCGCCTTCCCCTGTGTACGCGTGTGCAACAGGATCCTGTTGGCGGCAAGATTTTCCATCGCTAGACACTTTGCGGTATAATAGTTGGTCAGCAGGCGACGGCAATGTGCACTTGCAGCACAAGACTGTCTTCTTCGACCAAGGTCGAGTAATATTGATTGTCGTGCTGATGTCGCAATTCTGGTTCGAAAGAAATGCAGTGATGTTGAGGCCTCGGAGACTATTCGCCGTGACGCCTGTAGCACAGGACCTTCCATTTTGCTGGGATTCGAAATAAGTGTCGTGGTATATGCTTCCATCCTGCAATATCAGCCAAATGATATCCATCATCGGACGAGTGCATCTTCAACTCTGGACCAGGAATCACTATACCTCTTTAGCCACGCCAATCTCAGTGATTGACTGGGGTCCTAACGTGTCTATGCGCCATCCATAAAGGCTGACTTCCGGCGGTGCAGCTCCTCGCTCTGGAGGGACCCAAAACCATCCTTGGTATGCGGAGGACACCGACGCATTGAAGTCCGAAGATGAAAGCCGCAGGATAGTACCTGCAAAGGTTGAATGAACACAGACCGACATATTTGAAACGAGACCCTCGTGTACCACTGAATCTACATGTTGAGCACGTACGCTGGTAATAGGCGTGATAGACGTAGCTACCCTTGAACTCCCTCCATCCTCCTCCTATGGCATCCGGTAGTTGTGCTATTGCAAGAGCAAACAAACAGAAAAATATCTTCTTGCCTTCTATATGCATTGTGTTTTCATTTTCGTGCAACTAAGCTCTCCTATGAAGTGCTTGGGGGTGTCCAAATAACCTAACAATACATACAGCCCATCATTCACACTTCTGTTGCATACGTGGATTGATATTCACGATGCCCCATGGATGCACATATGTATGAACAGCAGGAATAAGGTAGTCCACTGTATAGAGTGTCATGCAGAGGGTTATTTCAGCTCCTTCCTCTATGGGAAGGAGGACATTGACAGCTCCATTGCCCTCAATGCTCTCTTCCTCCAATCAAGCAACGATTGTCTCCAATGGCTACAGCCACGGGTACACAGGAGCCTGGTCATCGGTATTACAAGTATGCTGGGCTACCAAAAAGACAGGAGGGTCAACGAAAAATAAGCAGGACTCGGCCGGAAAGCGTCTGGGGGTCAAGAAGTTCGGAGGGTACGTAATGAATGCCTTTAGACACAGAGGCTGAGACACCCACCCTTTAGCACTATTGGTGTATTTGCAGAGAACAAGTGAAACCGGGAACGATTCTGGTGCGACAGAGGGGGACCAAGTATCACCCCGTATGGGAAGGCAAGACTGTCGGCCTCGGGCAGGACCATACCATCTACGCCAAGCGTGATGGCCAAGTTAAGTTTATCTGGAACCCTAAACGAAGGAGGACATTCTTGGCTGTTTTGCCGCCGGGAGAAGATAAGGAATGGCTTAATCAATATGTAGAGGCCGATAAGCGATCCCCGTCATGGGATACATTTTGATGAAGTAACGAGGTAGGCATTAAGTAAGGAAAAGCGAGACACTTGACGAACGCAGAAGCGTCATTGACCGAATCCCGTGTTGATGGTAGTAGTAGTTAATAAGAGACACCGAAACATGTTCATTTTCGCCATATATGCAAGGCTACACAGGTATCCTCGAGCCGAAGATGTGAATTCGTATAATCTGTGTGCTCTTCTGGTATACGCAGTGGTACTACATGATCGTATACCGTCACGTCAAGCTTACCGCCGCTGACTACCAATTTCTTCATAAATCGTAAACCCCGTGGTAGGGCCGCGACAGTCCAATTCATATATTCCGTACCTCGTGAAGTGAAGAAATATATTAGCTAGCCGATATGCGCTAAATTGAGAAACTCTAGGACGAGCACAAGCATAAGGAGTTCGAGAGAGCACTGTGTCATCAGCTCGTAAACAAATCCGTAATATGGTTTTTGAACTGTTCTTGGTTCTTCCGCCCGTACACCTGTAAACGATACAGTTTCTATGCTGTCGTAATCTAAACGCGCAACCCGCAAAAGATGCAATAACGTACTCGCACTCTGTATTCCCCTCCATGAATACCTGGAGTATACATTATGAACCAACCGTCGTTGACCTCTTCCATACACTCCACATCATCTAAATAAACTTCGCCTTTCGCTAGTTTTTTCGAAGCGTCCTTATAATATATTAACTTTTCAGGAGTTAATTGGAACCATCGTCTTTTTCTCGTTGATATAAGAGATTTCCCTCCTCCAGTTTTCTCGATCCAACCCTCTATCAATACTGTAGAAGGAGGCACTTGTGGCTGAGTCGCCGCCGATGAAAAATTCTCCGGCTCTGTTCGGGTATCTCTCTCTGTTTCATCCATGCTCCCCCACGATTTCCTTGCACTTTCTCCGTCCCCTTCATCCTCAATTGATCTATTAGAGTTATGAATTACTTTATCTCGTAGCGTTTCTTTTCTCCGTGATCCTGCCTGATGTCCCTCACCACTATCTTGGTGATCTTTCGAAGCAGCCGCCCATGCGGCTGATGAAAATCCCATCGCTGATTCCACTCTAGCGGGTGAATCTATGTCTGTACATTCATTATCTGTATCATTTTCCGTATTAATCATCTCTGTCGTCGGAGGTCTTTTCTTTAGATACTCTGCACGCTCCTGCCTAGCAGGTCCCGGTCCACCTGATGCCCCTACTGTTTGGTCCACAGGGGGCGATGACGACAGCCCATGGTCTCCACTTTCACCCATAGTACTCCCGTTGCTTTTTTCTATCTCTAGTGATGAAATCAGCTCTGGTGCAGGACTCTGCAGCAACTTGGAGGAGCTGGAAGCCGGGGGCGGCTTTTCTTCCACCATCGTTTGTTGGGTCTCAGTGCCGCTGTCTATTACACACGTTGAGACGGTCGTTGATTCCACTCCTCCACTGTGAGGGTCCGTTGATGCAGATGACGATGGAACATGGTGGGAGCCATTCCCTGCGTGCGCTTTGCGACTAGAACAAGAGTGAGTTTGAAGTGCGGCGCTGGGATCCTGTGGACCGGGCTCCTGCTGCTGCTGCTGGCTGTCCTCCTCCTCTTCAGAGACCGTCCATGTACTCCCATGTCCCTCGCTTTCGCTGGCTGACACGTCGCTCGCATTCAACAGGACAGTGGGATGGTCACTCATTTTATTGAAGTGGAATGAATGTATTATGGAAGTATGGTCTATAGGACATCCAGCTCCGACTCGCAGTTTGACTCAACCATGCAGGTATTCTAGGGCGCTGCGATTATTCATCGAGCAGCTCTCAACATCTACCACGATGAGGAAAAAGTATCAATAATCTGTGGTACACCAAAACAACTCGTATGAGTTACAACCAATGTATTGGATTCTGCGAACAACAAGTGTTGTTCTACAACGGTTAAGGAGTCAACCATTGCCACTGTGTCAAACGAGGGCGCAACCACTACAGTGGAAGAAAGTCAAAATGACTGCTATGACTGCTATGGAAGTTACAATAGCAATGAGTGGAACCGTATTCCTGTATCGAGACTGTAGCCTTAGGAAGCGTGCATGTGCAATGCATTGGGCATTCTCAGTCGGACTCAGACCACGAACTCGGGCTTCAACCGTTGTACATGTTGTACAGTTCTCACCGAAGTGCAACTTTACTAACATGTGAGATATTCCAGCGATCACTTTAAACCTGAAAGGTACTAACTGGACATGTAATCTACGATGCATATCACGTCTATTTTATTTCCAGAATGCAATGTCGCTTTCTTCCAACGCGAAATATGACGTATTGCCCAAACAGCAAGTCCGTTTCTTGAAGGTGGATGCTATCACTGTTACATTTTTCTCCATTCACATATATACCACCTGATTTTAAGAGTCGTTTGCCTTCACTCTTTGATGTTACGAGTTCAGCTTTGATCAGCAGGTCCAGAAGCGACGAGGACAGAGCCGTACTCTTTTCAGCTAGCAAACATGGAATTTGGTCGCTTGCTACTGCTCTTTCCATATCCTGTTGTGTTATTCGGCCAATGTTAGATCCAAACAAAATATTAGTAACCTGCAATGATACTCAATTTAAAAGATCTTTTCACTGTGGAACATAAAGCAACCAGGATGTCACCCACAGTTTTGGCCTCCCTCATGCCTTCAAACCCGCGAAGAAGATAAACTAGATATTCTGCTAGTACTCGCTGAGCTAGACGACTTTCTGGAGCAGAAAAATGTTCCCTCAGTATAGCACTAATTTCACTGTAGTCTAAAAACGTGAGGCAAGACAGTAACTTCTCGCAGTCATCATCGGCAACGTTGAGCAAGTACTGATACAGGTCATACTGTAGTAACCACGTAACATACCAAGTCCGACAGCGTTGCATAAGGAACAATCACGCATTAGAATATAAGCAGTCGCGTTGTAACATACATTTGTAGTGAGTTTTGGGTCAAGCCATAGAGCATTCCCTTCCGATTTACCAAACTTCGCCCCCGAGATCGTCGTAAGCAATGGAACCGTGAAGCCTTGAGGATCAAAAGCTTTTGTGTCTTTAATGGCTGCTGACGAAAAATCTAACTTTGCACGCTTTATTAAATCAATACCAGCGGTTATATTACCCCACTGGTCGCTTCCTCCAACCTGGAGTACACATCCGTGATTCAAGAAAAGATGTAGGAAGTCGTATGCCTGAAATAAGGGGTAAGAGAATTCCGTGAAACTCATCCCACTACTGCCTTCAGATAATCTTGAAGCAACCGTGTCTTTAGCTAGCATAGACGACAGTCTAAAGTATTTACCGATTCTCCCAAAGAATTCCCACAGAGGCATCTTCTCATAAAATGTGGAATTATCTACCACAATAGGAGAAAGAATCTTTCGTTGTGACTGAATGTCCTCAGAACCCTCGTCCTTACCATTCGTACTTATATATAAACCCTGCGCGCATTCTAAGTCTTCGAGCTGCAGGCCACCGTGTTGTCTTATTCCTTCAAAGACAAGGTCAACACTGTTGCGGATTCCGACTAAGTTTTCTCTAATTTCCGCGGCACCTAACGCGGTCCGCTCTGTCGATTTTCCACTAGGATCACCTATTCTGCCAGTCATCCCACCCACCTGTAATGAAGTGCGCACCCTTGTCGATTAAGATGAACGCAAGACGCAAGATGTGCTCAGTTTGCCGTACCACTATATAGGGCCGGAACCGGGGAATCACTTGATCCCCATGGTCCCCGCCGTCTGCAGGTGTGCACTCCCCATCTTGTCCCCTGGGAAACGTATTCCTCCCTTGCATAGAACTGTGGGCATCATTACGCATGGACAATCGTGCAAGTGTCATCAGTACTGCCAAATTGCCTAGATGCAAGCTTGGAGCCGTCGGGTCGAAGCCGGCGTACGCTCCCAGTGTGCGCTCAGTTCCCGGAACAGCATCACTATGTGCAGCTTGTGTACTGTTGTGATCGTCTGAATACACAGGGGAGCGGTGTATAGCCGTGTCTAAATGAAATGGAAGAGGCCATTTTGTGAAGGAGGCATCCGCCACGAGACCTCGCCTTTGTAGGAACCTCAGCATTTATCCTTTTTCACCTCCGACCCTTAAGCCACATTACATTTCCCATTACCAACTACACATTCATTTTGTACAACCGTGATGGGGCAGCAAAGGCTATACACCATGTGGATAAGGAACAAAGCAATCTTTTCGTTCACTAAAATCTGGCGTATTTGACCACACTGGCTGGCCGTCGTGGGCACGTCTATCGGGCAGTATTCGATGTAGAATACTTTTAGTTTTGTAGTTTTTGCATGCGTATAGTCCGGTTGTGCGAAGGAATGGCGTGCGTTCGAGCTGGACTGAAGCACTTGGGTCTGGCAGTGCGTCACAGGACCCTCTACAGAAAGCCATTAAATGCGATTGCAGAGACATACAGACTCTATTCGGCGACACCCGTAGTAGCTCAGAAGAAGGGAAAGAAAGGTAAGGAAACCCGTAGCCTCCATGGGTGTAGCTGTCCTATAAGACTTTTGGAATACTTCCACAGGTGGGTCTAGCCAACAGGGCTCGGAGATACCGGAGGAGAAATTTGATTTATCCAGACAGATACCAGTCAATTTATACAAAGGTAAGTGTGTCTGACTGTCTACCCTATCTCGCCGCGGCGCGGGAATGAGGCGTAGTTGTTGACTGAACCAAATTTTTTTATGTACCTCCCAGATGGAGAAGAACCAGAATATAAAGCTGATAGTGAATACCCAGCTTGGCTATGGAATATAAACGTTAGTGCTGTCGATATCTCTCCATAGGGAGGTACCCTTCTTTCAATATAATTTGGTTTGTTTTTGCCTTTGGATTTTTTTTACTATGCAGAAGGATAAACGAACAGTAGAAGAGGTGGTCCGAGAAGGCGTGGAACATCTCACACCGCGAGAACAGCGAAACGTGTTTAAACGCCTACGGCGAGACCAGGTAAAGAAGAGAAATACAGAGAATAAAAAGCGATAATGCTATGTGGTATCGATGTCAGTCAAAGGTGTCTAACCATCAAACAAAGCATGATGGACCGTCCATCATGCTTGAACACGCACAATACCGTAGATGTACACTATCTACCAATTGTGTCATTGCTCGATGCAACTCGGCATACGAGTGATTTCAGAACTTATTCGCCGTTGTCAAGTATCCAGTAAACTGGTTGCCAGTGTATATAAGATGGTAAATCCACAGTTAGCTTTCCCATGCTAAGTTCGAATGACACATCAAAATCTAGTTGAATAAGTAGGAACAAGCGGCCTTGTAAGAACCTGGGAAACCTAAACACGCGCAGTATTTTTCTCTTTTCATCCAGTGGTCGTCAATTCGGCCAGCCGGTAGTCTCCCACTCGATGACAGTAGTAACCAGAGCTTGCAGGCTGGTGTTGGATAGAAACACTCGAGGTCAAGCCTCACGTAGCATAACTCACACACACAAATGTGACAGATAGCCCACCGGCCATAACTCGTTTCTACTACCAGAAGAATGAAGTAGAGTCGCCATGATTCGGTTTTCGATAGACTTCCTTTTCCTTCCGGCAAGCCTGACGGGCTAATCGTCAAACACGAACTAGATGATACTCGTTAAACATGCGTTTACAGGTAGTACTTACCACCCCCCCTAGTCACTGACGAATCTCGTTAGGCGGTTGTGAAGCTCCTCTGCTTCCTCGTTTGCGCGCGCGTTGTCTGCAATTCGTTGATCATGGCTTTAACAATCATAATGTGGTACGACTTCTGTGTTTGAGCATGCTGTAAACCTTATATCAGAGTGTATTTGTTACTGTACACGTTGCACAAATTTATTGGATAGTGTTCAGTTGTAGCCAGATATTCGCAAGCAAGCGTTTAACGTTGGCGATGGCGAGTGGAGTCCAGGAATTAGTAAGACAGGTTAACGAGTTAAGCAACCGTCTCAGTACACAGTGTGCTGTACACTACAAGAAGATGTTGGTCACTATTTTGAACAATCCGCAATCCTCATCTTACAGCGTCACTATGGTGAAAAAGCCGTACGTAACTTTAATATAAAGGGAGTGGGTGGATTGGTACGCCTACTGTACTTGTGGCAAGGAAAAGTGATTATCTTGCAAGACCACGCCATGTTGTGTTACGTCATGAAGGGTCTGATCTTGAGAGACAGGATTTGTACGCACGAAGCCTCGTGGATTACGTGCTCGAGCATGGCTTAGATATCCGGTTGTATCTATGGGCATGCTCTGATATTGGATCAAGCGCGCAAGACGTTGTTAAATCCTACTTCTTAGACCCTCCAGCCAACAAAATATACGATGTCATGGTGGACAAGGTTAAGAAGGGGGAATTGAAAAGGGCTGAAGTCGATACGAAAGAGCGGCGGTTGTATGCTGACTTGGGTCTGGACGAGCCAAATCCTCAGATCAACGATCCGTGCAAGTATATGAAATATTCGGTATTGAAAGGACGCAAGCCAACGCAATTGCTGGGCAGTGAACACTTTCGTCAGAGTAATGACACACGAACCAGGGAACAAAAAGGCACACGATTATTTGCGTCACGATGATGGGTTCGCACTTCAAGCTATTTGTATGTGTCAAGCCTACTTGGAGGACTTTCACATACCTCCTCATGAACTTGAGGTAGACGTTCGTGGACGTATTGAATGGGATGGCACCACTCTTCACGTAGCAATTGGTGAAATTAAGAGTAGTGCAAGCGAACGTGCTTTTAACGAGGCCGTCTTGCAACTTAAGAAACGTTTCCGAGTACTTGCAATTGCTGCCAAAGTCATCTTTGGTGACTCCATTCACACACTAGAGGGAACGGGAAAGGTTCATGTACCCGCGAAATGTCCCACCCCTTTGCCCTGCGTCAACCCAGAACCGAAGACACTGTGTGAACTCGAGATAGATCACTGAGAATATCACCGTTATCGCAGAAAGAATAGATTTATGAACTATAATAGCTAAACAATGTGGGTTGTACTATCTTGTTCAACACGATAAGCTATTTTTCGTTGCTTCTATCATCACAGTACGACCGCAGCATATTTCGCTTCCATTAATGATTGCAACTATTCAGCTCCTTTAGAATACAAATAGCGGTGTCTCTCCTGTTGTTTCTCGAGTTCTTCTTGTGTTGGAGCATGCTCGGACAATTTGCGATTCATCTCTTTAAAGATGTTAATCATCTTGTTGAGAGCGTCTCTAATTTCGTCGGTCTCATCCTGTGTAAACTCATATCTTTCAGAAGCCACATTGTTGTTGCCCTGCATCCGTTTAGTCTCTGCTCATAACCCGTGCAAGAGGTAATGTATATCAGTGCTAACTACTTACACATGCACCCAGTGGAGACGGTGTGTGCTGTTTTGTTGTTTGCGCTTGCATTGTGATCGTGTGAGGAACAACGCTGTGTCTTGGATTTAAGCCAATCCTCAAAAACAAGGAGTACCGGGTAGTCGACGACGAAGATGTGACTGATGGCCCACCGGCAGCTGGATAGTTGTACACACACACAATAGTTGTTGTGTTCTCCAATCAATGTAGATTCCTTTTGTCACGCAAACCTGCAAACACTAAAAGAACAATAGAAGCACACCTGTATGCAAGAAAAGGATGTATAAGACAAGCTTGCGTATCTTTGGCAGAGCAGATACAATTCTGTCTCCATCTGCAGCTCTCTCTCTCTCTCTTTCGACCAGCACACACACACACACACACACACACACGGCCGGTGGGCTATCTGTCACATTTGTGTGTGTGCACACACACACACAGCGGACAGCGGACAAGAGTATCTTGAAGAAACAAGCAAGCTCTTCCTTGCTCTCCAAACAACTAATGTATCATAGTTGATTGATCGCTGCTTTATCGATAGGAACAGTCGAGTATACTTTGACGAGTGACGTTACCGGCACCAGCTAGTGGCCGGAAGGGAAAGCGTGGCTTACCTTAATGGACACAAGGTAGTGTCCTATGTGCCGGGCATAAAAAATAAAAAAATAAAGTAAATAAAAAATACGTTTCTACAGTGGCAATACTGCATCATAGAGTTGTAATCCCGGATGGGCTTTGAAGCCTGTGTCTTATCAACGGAAATTCTTTCACCCGAAAGTTCACCAGAGAGGTGACCAGAACGGGGTGGCTCAAATAACCCAGTGTCGTTGACTGGGTAAATTCGGTGACTTTGGATCATTCGGTTTAATCGCGAGAGAAACAGAGATGCAGATGAGGGAAGAAGTGATATTCATTCGGTGTGATAGAGGCAGGTAAATGCTACTCCAAACCGGAGAATCGCGTGTCGCTGATGACTAATTGAGGAAGCTCCCACGCTGGGGATAAGCTTGTGGATCCGCCTTCTCTGGCATATCTTGTTGCTATGCGACACCAATGCTGGTGTAGAGTTCCCGGAGAGGGGAGAGGGAGAAAGAGAGAGAGAAGGGAAAAGGCGCATTCCACTCTCCGCTGGCGTCTAACACCCACACCCACGCACACAGAGAGGGAGGAAGACAGACTCAAGGAGTACTCGGATCGCTATAAACTAATTCTCGGTTGGCAGGTATTTCAATGTTCGGTAGTGTTAGGGGTATCTACTGATACTTATGCCAAACAGTTTGTCACAGCTTCGAGCAGCGCCAGTCAAGAAACCCTAGAGGCTGCAGCGTCTGCTAAGGAAGAAGTTCTCGCCGTTAGCCACAAAAATGAAATAATTGGATCAGTTCCGCGAAGGATAATGGTTAGTAGGAGGAACATCTGATTGACAATCGTTTTCTGATTCATTTGCATGTACTGTATATATCCCTGACGCAGCGAAAAGAAAAACCGTTGGCATCGAGCCACCTCTGTGATGATACGACGCACCAACGGCAAATTCGTCGTACAAAGGAGGACGCTAAATAAGGTTTAGTGCCCAGGTTGCTTAGACATCCCCACTGGCGGAGTAGTCTCAGTAGGTTGATTCCGCCTATAGGTTCGTGGCTCCTTTCCTTGAAAAGCCCGCCCGGAATTTGTCACGGTTTCAACATGACTTTGCAGGGAACTCTCTGAAGAGATGGGACTGGAAGGTGTCCCACTTCAGTACTGCTTCCAATTTCCTCACCAAGGCGGCCACTCTCGTGCATGGCTTTACGTCTTCACAGCTACCACCAAGAACAATAAAAAGGTTTTAAAGGGGCCCTACGGGGGATGGGAAACCAAGCCTAGCCTGGAAAATCGGGGTTTCGCTCTCCCAGGTAACTAGGTTGCTGGTTCGATCTTCAGGATCTTCGTTCCTGTCGCTGCTTCACAGCATTCTCCCATCCTTCGTGGACCATCAAATGTCGCCATAGATTGGTCGTGTTGCCATCGCTCTGCACAGTAAGCGCCTCATTACATGTGCTCCCGCTTCCGTACTGGTATGTGCATCAAACATGGCGGTTTATTCCCTCGGCAGCCCAATGTTTGGTGACCAGTTGCCGCAATTTCACAAAACATCAACTTCCCATACTCATACATCGCTCTTCGGATATCTCGATAAAGATGCAAATTTTGGAACTCCTTTGAAAGATCGTAAGAAGTGTATATTTTTGAATTATTTTGTTGCTTTCCCTTCATACGAAGTTTGGGGGTCAGACCCATAGAAACCCCGAACACCACGGAGCTACCGCACAAGTCGAAGGACGCAGCAACGCCCTTTCAAGCATACGAATACTCTTTGCTCGGCCCGGCAAACTGTCCACCCATGAAGGTAGCCCTAATACCCTACATATATGGTTATCCCACCAGCACCAGATCCGATTGCTTAACTTGTGGACAGTTTTCGGGGAGACGAAGTACCAATGATTGGCGACCAGGAATGATCGGCGTCATTCCTTTAACAACCTGTCGTTTAATCGTTGTAGTCTGATTCTTATAGTAGCGGTACTGGCACTCCAGCGATCGCCACAAAACCACTGCCTTCACAGTCTGTACTAATATACCGGAATCCAGTCCACTGATCCCATTGGACCGCTCTTTCACTGTATAAATATTTCCAGCATAGAATTCCTCGTCCCGGTCCATTTATCCACTACCACTCCAATGACCATTACTATCACTGTTGTACCACGGCGTTGGAACTGTTGGGTGTGGCCACAGTGTGTGGCTGTCTGGCTGACGGGCTCATCTTCACAAGTGGTGCCCATTCACTACAAGCGGCATTTAAACCGTGTCGAGTAGAAATGACACTAGTGATACACGTCGCTGTTGGTAGAATGAGACAAGATTGGATTGTGGGGCTATACGCAAACCTTAAACTACAATGAGTGCCTGTGCAGAGACGGAGCAGCATCATGATGTTGATGAGAAGGCATCATCCTCATCTCCTGCGCCGGAGGTGATGGCCAAGGACTGGGAAGTCATTACTGTTAGTCCCGGAGGGACCCGAGTGCTTCGTCCCATATTCGAGGATGACCACACAACAGGAGAACGCCGGCGAGTGGATGTGGCTCAGGTTACATACGAGACCTTGAATGCCATGCGCCAGGAGGAACCAGGAGGGCACTTCTCCTTGGAAGACAGTCGGCAAGTGTTAGAAGTACGTCATTTCCATTTTACCTCTGCCATGAGATAGGAAAGTAACACTACAGCGTCTATGTTTCTTCGGCGGCTATTACAGGATGTGTTACACCCGGCAAGGAATCTGGCCAAAGAGCTACCTCGGGAGCAAATCTTCTCCACGTGGACACCAGGGTTTGACCCGATGGTCTACAAAGTTCCTGAAAGTGACAAACTAATCGGTTTACTACCTAGGAAGAACCCCCTTTCCTTGCGTGTGGTAAGTTAGAGTATGTCAACACAAGATACTGACTCTGAAGAATTCACGTAGGTTTCCCTGCCGTCGCCCATCTTCAGGATGCTCTCTTGGGAGATGTTGCTAAACCTGTAGACAATTCAGACGTTCCTGCAGCGCAGCCATGGCCACTTCCAACGGTGGAATCTGTACTTCTTTCGGAGAAAAGAGTAGATCACGTGGACTTGCATAACATGTCCTCTTATGAAATCCGTGAGCAACTCCAATCCTCTAGTCTGGTGGACATGGCGAATAATATGAACTCTCAGTCGACAGAGCTATATACGCGGGGCAATAGTAATCGAATGGCAACAAGGAGCCTTACAGATACTACTGATGATGCTATTGAACTCCATAGGAAGGTGATTGAAGGATCCTGGTATTGGAGCGATGACGTACCCGTTCCTTCGTATGATTCCTGGAGGAACGCAGAATCCAATTCGGAAGATATCATGAAAGCTCCTCTACTGACACATTTGGATACGGTTGGAGAAGGACTGCTCCCATCGCAATGTATTGGATGGGAAGATACCTCGGATCATCGTGCCAGGGCTACTGACATGGATCATGACGGTGGCGTTTCGCTATTCAAAGAATACATTTCCGAAACACACGTAGACGTGGTTGAAGAGTGTCTCCGCAGTGTGGACGTACAATCGACAGAGCAACATCATTCAGTTGCTCTAGAAAACGTTCAACCTTGCATGGGGGACAGTAGGGACAGGGCAGAACCTGAGATATCTCTGTCATCCTTGGAAAACTTATTAGAGCCGTGGACGTCGGCAAAGCACTCTACACCCAGCAGCGAGGCTGTCAAAAACATTGAGCATTCCTCTGGCGGAAAGAAAGCTAACATTACGGTCACACAGAAAGAAAGACGCCCCCAAGGGGATACCGATGCCGCCGCCTCCATCCGTTTGAGTGAGGCTTTTGTCAGTAACTTCGTACAGCACAGTATTGGCGCAGATTCCCATAAGATTAGGTCAGATATTTGGACCACTGGTAGGGAGGACATAATGGAGGAAGATAAGGGAAGTAATATCGACTGTTCTAACGCTGAAATGAGGCATGACGAAGAAGTAAACCAGGATGACGATATGGAAGATGCCACGTTCTCGACCGATCTGACGACTACGCTGCATGATGACGAGTGGGATGAGGAAGTGCGCAACGCTTTGGCATTTGAGGACGCAGTCAGTGGTAGGTCCTCGGCTATGGATATGAGTGCTTTGCGCAAGGCTCGCCAGAGACGCAGTGTACCGTCCAATCAGGAGTGGGCGATTGTAGATCGATTGTCCGAAGAAGAACTTGACACAGCCGAGGCTCAGCAGACGCCTGCATTTACTTGGGAATTTGAATTGGATTTGTTTCAGCGAGAAGCCATATACCATTTGGAGCGGAAGGAGTCTGTCTTTGTCGCCGCCCACACTAGCGCTGGCAAAACAGTCGTGGCAGAATATGCCATTGCCCTGTGCCAATCCCATTACACAAGATGTATTTATACCTCGCCAATCAAGGCTCTTAGTAATCAAAAATATCGAGACTTTCGAAACAAATTTGATGACGTTGGCCTAATCACGGGGGATGTCTCTGTTAAGCCTGAAGCATCTTGCCTCATTATGACCACCGAAATTTTGCGAAGCATGCTTTACAAAGGGGCAGACCTCATCAAGGATGTGGAATGGGTTATTTTTGATGAAGTACACTACGTCAACGACTCTGAACGCGGCGTTGTGTGGGAAGAGGTTATCATTATGCTTCCGCCGCACATCGGGATGGTATTCTTGTCTGCGACTACTCCGAATACAGTGGAGTTCTCTGAGTGGATTGGTAGGACTAAGCGCCGACCTGTGTATGTTGTCGTGACTCCACATCGCCCTATTCCCTTACAGCACTACATGTATATTGGTGGGAACACATGCATGATTATGGATTCCCGGGAGAGCAGTTTCCGAGAGCGCGCCTACAACAGCTTTTTGCGAAAATTCAAGGAAAAGGAAGAGGAGAAACTGGCGAAGAAACAGGAAAAGGTTCTGCAAAATGCCCAGGGTAAGAACAAAGGTAGGGTTCTACAAAGTGTAAACTCCCAAAACAAGAACCGTGGTCGAATGGGTGGAGCGGCGGATTCACGTGGTAAGGCAGGTCGTGCTGGCTGGCAGCAGCTGATACATCATTTGCGAGAACAGGAATTACTTCCCACGGTGGTCTTCTCTTTCAGCAAAAAACGATGTGAAGAATGTGCTGACGCGCTCGGCATCGTGGACTTGAATGATAGTTCCCAGAAGTCGAAAGTTCACATGTTTTGCAACTATGCCTTGCAACGGCTGAGCGGTAGCGACAGAAGACTTCCACAAGTTGTTAAAGTTCAGGAACTATTAGAACGAGGAATAGGTGTTCACCATGGAGGGCTACTTCCAATTTTGAAAGAGGTCACTGAAATTCTGTTTCAACGTGGATTAGTAAGAGTATTGTTTGCAACTGAGACATTTGCCATGGGGGTTAACATGCCGGCAAGAACGGTTGTGTTTAATGGTATCCGGAAACACGACGGCCGCCAATTTCGCTTTCTGAATGCGGGTGAATATACCCAAATGTCCGGGAGAGCAGGAAGACGAGGATTGGATGCCACCGGTACTGTATATGTTGCGTCATTCGACCTCGAGAATGCTCCCGATGCCCCTACCCTGAAGAAGCTGCTGACTGGGTCATCGACTGAACTCTCTAGTCAGTTTCGCCTTACGTACAATATGCTTCTAAACCTTTTACGTGTTGAAGATATGTCGGTAGAGGACATGATGAGGCGTTCATTTTCGGAATTTTCCACGCAAAGAGCCCTTACTGGAAAAGACATTCCTATGCTCCTGTCTAGGGCTCGCCAGCGCTTGAAAACTCTCGAAGACCAATTGAAGGTCATAAGCGGCAAATATGTGGAGCAAATTCTCTCTTGGAATCATCAGACTCGTAATACATTGGAAGGAGTGTCAGGAGAAACTGGTAGTCCTGTTGAGCTGGAATGCCTGTCAGAGGCATGTAACAATTTTGCCTTGAATCCCGAGTCTTACTTACGTCGCCTATTCAGCTCTGTAGCACACTTTTGTTCTCTCCAAGAGAAGGAGCTGGCTGAACAAGTGGGTAGTTGGAATCCAGGCTCAGAAGATCTAAAGCTCCCTCGAGAGGAAATAATTTGTTGCGGAAGGTTGTGTTTTCTCCACGATGGTCTGCCTAGCTCTCAGGATAGGCAGAAGTCAGCTGGAATCCCGTGGGTACCGGCCATCGTGTTAAGTGCACCTTCCGAACAGGATAAAGTGTTTGTCGTGGTGTTGGCGCCAGTAGGGTATCATCCGCCGAAGGCATCAGAACGGACAAAGGCTACATTGAGAGATCTGTTTCATTCGCAGAGTAATTTACATGGGGATAAAGCTTCGGGAGGATCCAAGACCAGGCATGAAGAAGACGACGATTTGTTGCTACAAGGACTTGGAGACAAGAAGGGTGGAAAATCGAAGAAGAAAGGAGGGAAGCAAAAGCGGATGACGTTAGACGATAGGAAAGAAGTGACGACTCGGCAACCTGGTAGCTCCACAAACAAACCGATTTTCCAAGGGTGGTTTGACGTAGACAGTTTCCTAGAGGACCTTCCGAGTGAAGAATGTGTGGATAGCGACGGATACCAAGGCTCCTTTGTTGGTTTACTGGAAGTGACTACGCAGCAGCTAAGTTTCGTTTCCAATATAGTAATGTCAGAGAATGGACATGGGGATTTGTCCCGAGTCTGTCAGGCTGCGGAAGCATCCTCGAAGCTGTTTCCCAACGAGTTACGGGAAGATGATGATACTTCTGTAGAGTTAAAATTGGACAATGTCAGGACTGTCGGCAAAGGTTCCGAAGGGTTGCACACGGTGGTGACTGCAGAAGGGCGAGAATCCGCACAGGGTTTAGTATATGCATCGGATGCGCTTCAGCGAATTGGTGAGGAATTGAAGGACTATTGTTTTTCAACACTAAAAGCAGCTTTAAGTAAAATAATGGATGGGGTAGATAGCAGTCCTTCCAGTATAGTCGAGAAATTATGTACTCGTAGTACACTGCTTCCTCGCATCTCTTGCCCTACTTTAAAGGATTGGAATGTCAGCACCGGAAACTGGAGCTCGTACCTGCTATCTTCGCTTTTACTACGCTGCTTTGTTGAGCCTCTTGCTGCTTCAAGTAACTTTCCAACTAAGCGGGAGCAACTACTACAAGGTGAAAGTAAAGAGGTGTTCCTCTCTGCTTTGGCCGTGTCGACGGATGATTCGCTCTTCCTGTGCGACGGTGACATCGATGCTGGCATTCCCGCGGCGTGGCTAGTGCAACAACGACAGCGAGAACTTTCGCGACAAATGGAAGAACTGAGGTACCGCGTCAGCAACGAAAGTTTATCTTTGTTCCCTGACTTCAAACAGCGTTTAAATGTTCTTGAGGAGCTAGGCTACATCAGTCCCGACCCGGAAACTGAGCATCTAAAACGATTAGAAGGGAGTAGTGAAATCAGTAGGGCACTAAGCGCAACGGTGGCTCTAAAAGGACGGGTAGCCTGTGAAATCAATACATGTGATGAACTTGTTTTGACCGAAACCATTTTCGAAGACATTTTTGGAAATTTGGATGCCGCCGAATCCGTGGCCATTCTGTCTGCGCTTGTCTACCAGGGAAAAAACACAGACGACGATTCCGGTCTCTCAAAGGGGGTCACGTCAGACGCTCTTGTAGATGCCATAGATAAAGTCAATAGTATCGCTGTCTCTTTGGGGCGTGTACAGGCTAATGCCGGTTTAGAGATTATTCCGAGTGAGTATGCCCGAAGTGGGCTCCATTGGGGACTTACAATGCCTGTGTACCAATGGGCTCGGCATATGCCATTCACGGAGATATGCAACCTAACGGACGTTCCCGAAGGCACGATCGTACGCACTGTGACTCGGTTAGACGAGACCTGCCGTGAAGTTCGGAATGCGGCTAGGGTGATTGGGGACCCGGAGTTATTTAGCAAAATGGAAGAGGCCTCTACTCTAATCAAACGAGATGTTGTTTTCGCCGCCTCCTTGTACATTGACTGAAATAGTAACAAATAAATAAGTATATATTTTCTAAGGACTCCTTGTGTTACGTGAATCTTTCTACAATTCTCAATTTTGTATTTGGGTCAAGTCGGTCTTAACTGAGCTTTTTCTCCAGCAAAGTTTGCTCATGGAGCCCCCATCTATCTTCGTCCAGAGTGTGTTCCAGTTCCTTGGATTTCTGTAGCCATTCTCGTGCTTCATCTAGGCGGCCTAAGGAATCAAGACACTGAGAGATCTTCAATCGATTCACCATCCAAAATCCAGCTTCTAAGGACTCGGCCTTGTGAAAATATTCCAACGCTTCTTGAATCGTAGCACTGGGAGGTTCTCCAAATATCGCGGTAGCAAGTTTTCTCTCCCACCACCCAACTTTCGATACCTCATAAGCCCAAGTGCCCAATACTGCAATCACCAGTAGCTAAGACATAACACTACTATACATGTGCCAACGGAAACGCTATGTGCTTACTGTAGTATCCTTGCGCATCTTTAGGATTGATTTCGACGCACCGCTTAGCATATTCTCTGATTTTATAAGCGTTCTTGATAGAGTCTTGAAGCGACCCACCGTATTGGGCGAGCAGAACCGCAGCCCATTTGTTAGCTTCGCAACTCTTTTCGTTCAATTCTAGTGAACGCACCACGTGGGTGTACCCTTCTCGGATGACGGCAATACGGGACTCCCTGTCACTTTTGGATTCTTTCGCAGGTCCACCAGTTTGACGGCACATTCGGTTTGCTCGAGCGTTGGACGCTCTGCCAATGCGCCATTCAATTTCTGCAAGCTCTTGATTCTCATTTGTACGCTCCAGCAACAACCGTAATGCCTTTTCTTCTTTCTCGCATTCTTGATTTTTATGTAATGCATCGCACTCATCCAGCACTTCCCGAACGGGCTTCTCCGACTCTTTATGTTCTCTTGGTTGTTGTTGAGCCACCTGCTGCGTCCCACCGTTGGCTGTCTTTGAAGCGTGTCTGGCATCTTTTCGAGGCTTCTTGTGCATTTCGGCTGTAGCATTCCTTATAGGACCATCTTGTAACGCCGACTGACCTGGGGATAGTTCAACTACTGCTTTGGCTATCATCAAGGTGGAACCAATGGCCAGAATTGGAAAAATAGCCTTTTGAATACTTAGAGGCCCACCCAATTCATCAATCGACCCCGACGAAAACCGGAAGCGAAAGCCTATGTACGAAGTTACGAGAACTTGAAAACTCAACAGGACGAAAAACATAACCTGTGGGGCACAACATGCAGCAGCACAAGTATTGTAAAACTCGCTCCAGCAGTAACATCAAAGAAAACGTACCATCAGCTGCCGATTTCGACGCTGAACGGGATCCTCTGTTTTGGAGTTGACGCCCTTGAAAAGAGACTTTACTTTGTTGAACAGCCCGTCATCACTAGCGGAGCCGGATGACTCTGAGCACTTCCCAGTGTAAGGCTCTCGTTGTACTTCTGCTTCTGTGTCCCATCCAGAGAAACATTCTTTCAATGGTTCTGGTGGATCACCCTGCATCCATAAAGATCCCAACATACATCAATAGTGAAATGAAACTACAGTAAAGGAACAAACGTCCACACACATATAAACAACAAACACACTTACCCTCTCTTCTACGAGAGCTCGTTCCTGAATCAGCCGCGGTACGAGTGTGACGTGATCGACTTCACCCCCGTCGGCAGCACGAGTCTCTTTCTCGTGGGATTCCATCGTCTCCGAATCTCGACGACGACGCCGAGGGTCCTGTCGATGCTGGTAATAATAGTACACTCCCGTGCCCACAGCCACCGTCAACGTGCCACCACAGACAGCGACCGTGGCGAGTGTGGACCAGAATTCGCGAGGCTGTACAGTCGTGCGCGCCTTCCCAAACATGGGGTATCCCAATAAAGTACTGGGAGCGCAGAGTAATTCCTGCCATCGCCTCCGGAAAAATCCTCCAATTCCCTGCACGAGGGAGCGTCCACCATACGATGTTGATGATGGGTAAGTTGCAGTGGTACTTGGTGCTGGTGGTGGTGGCCCTGGAGGACCTCTTGTGGGGCGTGAGGAGCCTGTATATGGCGTGGAAGATGGCATTTTGTGGCGCTAGCGGACCTAGCTTTAACTCATCTCAACCGCAACAGCAGAGCACTACCAAACGCGCCACACCCGTATATACGGTACAAAAGCATACACTATACCCACAGAAACAACCATGGATGCTGTGGTAGTCTGCTTGCAATGCAATGAAATGAGGAAAGTCTTAAGTTGAAGTTTGGACCCCTGGAATTCAAAATTCGAATGCGGGAGACTTGGTCGTCAAATGTAAATAATTCATTTTCCAGTTTTCTGAATGATATTGACATAACCAATCATAATTGGTACAAATCAATTTATGTTACTTTCGGTGAGGATTGTTCTATTTATTCCTTCATGCGTACATTAGTCTTGATTATGTAGACCAATCCAATTTATGTTACTTTCGGTGAGGTTTGTTCCAGTGTTGTTGTTCTGTTTACTCCTTCATACGTACATTAGTCTTGATTGAAATGGATTCTTATTTTTCAACTGTGTCCGTATGTAGACCATTTCTCTGGGAATGGTTGAAATATCGGTATGACGGGGTAAACTCAACCGCCACTTCGGAATTTTTTTTCGTGATACAACACAACGGGTTCTTCCAAATTTTATTTTCGACCACATATAGTGAGATATTTACCTAGTGGCTTCTTTGGTGGTTCACAAAGTGCAAAGGGCGCTTCGCACTGCTGTGTATTGTTTCGAATGAGGCGATTCATGTGCATCGAATCAACGCGAAATCCTCCGTTACTAGTGAACTTCCGAACAAGCGCTTCGAAACTCCTGTCGAATGTACATGTAGGGTCGCGAAAAGATATCCACTCATTGGTGGTGTATGACGTTCGATTCGAGAGCTCTGCAAACCAACCGTCACCAGAAGCATTTGAAGGCTGAACCACACTGTAAGCGGGACTGGCTACTTGTCTTCATTCGTCTTCGTCTTTAAGCGTTTCATCCCATACACGTATCCTCATGTTCTTGCGAAAACTGATTTGGCCTATGATGAAGCATTTCGACGCAAGGCGGGCATACCTCCGCTATTCCACCAGGGAAGTGTTCCAAACACTTGCAAGGAGTACAGAGGAGGTTTGAACAGGACGCACACGACGTCGCACATCCCAAACAAGTGTGCTTTAGACAAAACGAGCATTGGGCTGTATGGTTCGCCACTTGCTGAGCACAGTTACTACACGTGTGAGTGATTCTAGGCTCCCCACTACTTGCATCATCCTCAGACTTGCCGTTGTTCCTTCCGAAGGGGAGAACTTGCTGTGTCCACTGGGAACGTCCAGATCGACCAGAAGTTTCATCAGATATTGAATTATGTTGTCCTCCTTGTTCCGTGTGACTAATTCCATGGTCTACTTCCCTTTCCTCATCTTGTGTTTGCTGCTGCTTGTACAAGCGCTGCCCATTTTCCATCAGAGTATTCCAAACAGTACATCTCCCATTCCCAGTGCCGCAGACTGAAGATCCTGGAATAGTGCATCCAAGTGCTCGTAAGAATATCCAATGCAAAAAGCTATGATTGAAGGGAATGTCTCTTACTTTGAGAAGGCTCGGTTTCGCCAGCACGATGAGGTTCGGATCCGCGTTCATGCCGCCTTTTCTTACCTCCACCTGAAGCCATAGATGCCGCAGAGGATGGAGAACGTAGACTGGAGAGAACATATTCTTCCTGCAATGGTGGTGGCGCGTCGTCAGCTATGGGTCTCGCACGTTTGAGTCCACACATTTGGAATGTGCCAGCACCTTGTGAAGTAGTTTGCATTGTATTGATCATCATATTCAGTTGTTTGCATGGCCTAGTACCCGTTCCATTTCAAAATAATTTAAGGGGCCCAAGCAGACTGTGTGTCTTAGAAGTGGCAATCCTAGTGTGTATGGACTCTATTAACGCGGAGACGTCCTCACACGGCATTTGAAATGTGCAATTCAAATGGCGGATTTTCCCGGGTTGCCTCTGTACCGTACAACTTGTACGCGCCGAATTGACTCTAGAACAAGAGTGCGTGCTTTGCAACTAGAAAGGAAGAAGAATTCGGGCAGAAGCTTTCTGTTAGAGCATTCGCCAATATAGTATTAAACGAAATGGTCACAATCTGCTCCCATGTAGGTGGTGAGTTCAATAAATCCTACTACCAGTTGTAGCCTTAGGAACGCGGGTCCAAGTGTCGGGTGTTCAAGTTTGTCTTGAAAACAGCATCTGCTACACACGCACACCGGGAAGGGGGGTGATGCTAGCAATGTAGTTTTACAGAGGGCTGGGCGAATTGGAGACTTCTTCCTTGAAGTAAATTGCAAGTTGAAGTTCCGTACAGAGGTTGTACAAGTGTAGCCGGCACTATACCACACATCGATATACCGGCCCTCTACGGTCAGAGTTGTCAAGAAAGTCGTCCATATCCACTCTTGTGCGGCGTGTATGAATCCATTGTGCTCTTGATTCATACACACACACGGAGAAGGAGAGAGAGAGAGAGACGGGCAACAATGTCTCAAGTCATGGAATTGGAGCATCCTGATGCTGTATTAAGTGTTGTCACGTTGCCAGGGCTTATTTGTACAGGTTGCCAGGATGCCAAAATTCGCATTTTCGATGCAACGACATTTCGTTGCCTCACGGTCCTGACGGACCATTCAAGAGCGGTCCTTGCGCTCCGAACTCTGCAGTACCAACGACTTGAGAATGCAACAAAAAGGAACGAAGCTCCTCGGGATATTAACTTGCTCCTTTCAGCGTCGGGGGACCAAACTCTGCGGATCTATCAGGTTGAGAGGCGGAACTGCACTAGTTCTAGGGAGGGAAGTAGCAGCCCTGAGAGAGAAGGTGCTGCTGGGGAACATGTCAGCTGCCGAGCTACGTGCGTTTCGGTAATCAATGGTCAACCGTACGGCATGGGGGCATGTCTCTCCATGACCTGCGCAATTACACCCAGCATCAGTACCGTCAGCGAATATGACAATGAGCGCTTCACCCTCCACATTTTCGCCGGATTTCAGAACACGCGGATATTGTTGTATCAGTCCGTGATAGAAATCGAGGAAGTGTACGTGGAGGAGCAACAGTTATGGTCCACGCAGCTTCGATCGCTCGCTTCAGATGGTGCAGCTGTGGCTGCGCATAGTGGAGGTGTGTACAGTTTACTTCTGGTGTATAGGTCAAGTGCAGATGATAAACCATCGGCAACGGGAAGAACTATCTGCAATCCACCCACGTTTTCATTGCACAGCGGTGAATGGCGACTATTCTCTTCGGCGGCAGATGGAAGGGTCTGTGTCTGGCAGATTTGCGCTGCATCGTACGCGTCTTCCTCTGTGAACTCTGATGACAAATCCTGTTCGTCCACGGATGAGCAGCAAAATGAGCTTGCTGACTATTTGATAACACTGGAGCATCTCTATGTGCTTCACGGACATACAGATTCAGTGCACTGTGTCACCTTGATAAACAATAACATTTTCACCGGGTCAGAAGATGCGACTGTAAGTAATTAAGTTACTTTACTTAGCCCTAGCTTGAGCGTGCCTTCTTTCACGAATAGCAATGCTTTGGGTTTTGTCCAGATCCGAGTATATGACTACGACACATTTGCATGCAAGTGTGCCCTTGCTGGACACTCGGGAGCTGTCCTTTCGATGACCCAAATACATTCCAAGAATGCAGCACAGTCCTCGGACACAAATGGTGGTGGGAAAGATACCGGGATTTACCTTTGTTCCGGATCGGACGATGGCACGATCAGGATATGGGACGCTTCCACTCTACAACCTGTATTTTGTCTAAGGCACAGTCCTTTTGCAAAAGAGGGTTGCATTGTTATGTCTCTAGCTACCACTGTCCGCTGGAGAGCCCTTTCGGTTGTAAGTGGGCAGTCGAACTTGTTATACACGATGCGAAGTGAATTTCCCGACGGCTTGGGTTCCTCACCGCTTCTCTTGAGTGCGGGGAGCGATGGTACATTGCGTTTGCTCAAACTTAATCAACGAATGCTTACCGGTAATGAGACTTCGTCTCAGGAGCAACAGAGAGAGCACTTCTTAAGCAGCTCCGAAAAAGGCGATTTCGAGGGGAGTCATGACGGAGAGATTCAGAGAATGGACTCATCTATGATATATCCTGGGTTAGGTGAACTTCGTGCGGGGCCTGGGCGGTCGAGATCTGCACCTGTTGAACCACATTTCGAATCACAGAGGTTGTCGGCCACCCCGTTTACGATCAATGCTTTGGAGAAGAACACATTTCGTAAGAGAATGTTTCGGCAGGTTGCTGGGAAAGAGTTTGCGTACGCTGATGAGACACCAGAAACAGGGGCAAAGTGTTCACCTAGAATATCCCCCCAATCACATCGCACCGGTGCAGTACCAGCCGTACCCACGCTAAATGCGCAATCCACAAAGTCATCAGGCCGCAATCGGTCGGATTCTGACTTATTTGATTATTTGACAGATCATTCCTTACTTCTAGTGCCTAAAGACAAACAAGTACACGGGCAGCGGTTGCACCGACAAGAGACGTTCTATGAAGATGAGACTACGCTGTTTCCATCCTCTGATAGTGCCCAGGACAGCGAGGCCAATTATCCCCGCATTCAGCTTGACCAGAGCAGCTTAGTGAAGAGTCTTTCTGAGTTTGTATCTATTCGAAGTGTCAGTAAGAGCAGTGCTTGTGTTAACGAATGCTGGCGTGCTGCGCGTTTCGTGCTCAACATATTGGATAGCATTGGAGCGGACGTGTGCTTAGTTCAATGCGTAGAAAACACCAATCCTGTCGTAATCGGTCGTCTGGGGTACAAAACAGAAGCTCCTACCATAGTTCTCCATGGCCACTACGATGTACAACCTGCTCACGAATCATATGGCTGGAAGAGTCACCCTTTCGCAATGAGAGGAGTGGATGGCTATTTGTACGGCCGCGGTGCAACGGACAATAAGGGACCGCTTCTCGCCAGTATTTTTGCAGCGGCTCAAGCCTATTATGGCATGTATGATGTAGAGCAAGACAGACAAGTGAACTTTTGCTTCATCATCGAAGGTGAGGGGGAAAACGGATCTCATGGTTTCAAAGAGGCTGTAGAGAGTAATCTAAACTGGTTTACGGCAAACGGCAGAGTGCCAACACTACTTGTCAACACGAACAATGTGTGGCTAGATGATAACACTCCTTGTTTGACGTACGGAATGAGAGGGTTGACTAAAATCTCGGTAGAGGTTGAAACTGCCCATGGGACGGACATCCACAGTGGGACCGGAGGTGGTTGCCCCGAGCCGCTCATTGACCTATGCTCCCTACTCGGAAAACTAGTTGATGATGAAACGGGCGAGGTACTTATTGATCATTTCTACGATACTGTAGCGTCTATCTCCTCCGATGAGGCGGGCTTGTATTCCAAGATCGAAGATATCTCTGGTCATAGCGCTCTGGAGCTGACGAAGCGATGGCGACAACCGGCTATTTCTGTTCACAGTGTGCAAACGTCCTCGTATAATGACTCGGTGATTCCTCGAAAGTATGTCACTTTGCTCGGTCCACTATTCTGTGTGTTTACGCAGATGTTGTATTAATGTTCCGCTACAGGGCTGTTGCTTGTGTGACTGTGCGAACAGTTCCGGATCAAAGCACCAACGAAGTTTTCTCACGAATAGGTCGCCATTTGGCGAATCATATGTCAAAGAGAAAAGGGAACAACATATTGACTGTATCTTTAGTCTCTTCTGCCCAATGGTGGATACAGAATCCGTTTACTGATACCTTCCAGGTAACGAGGCACCAGTAGTTGTTCACTGCTCTCAAGACATTCCCACACACAATACCATGCTCTGTATCCAGGCTGCCGCCAAGTCTATAAGAGAACACTGGGGATGTGAACCCCTCTATATCAGAGAAGGTGGGACAATGAGGGTTACACCCTTTCTAGAAGCTGCGATCGGTAAGCGAAGTTGTCTCGTTCTACAGGGGTGTTTGCACGAACGTAATTCCATGTAACGCAGGCTGTCCAGCGCTACATTTCCCAATCGGGCAAGCCTCAGATAGTCCTCACGAGCCAAACGAGCGTATTCGCTTATTAAATTTGGTAAAAGGAATGGATGTGATGCGATCGACTTTCTTTCGACTTGGGAAGCGTCAATTTCTCAGCTCCTGAGAAAAAGCACATGGATCAATGGGAGATACTTATATCGTTTAGTCTCCATTTGGTTCTAGGGTTTTTGGATCAATGGGAGATACTTATATCTTTAGTCTCCGTTTGGTTCTAGGTTTTTTGGATCAATGGGAGATACTTATATGTTAAGTCTCAGTTTGGTTCTAGGTTTTTTACCGTTCTCTGTCAGCCTGCCGTCCTGTGGTCCATGGAGCTCGAATGGGACATTAGTGGCCAGTCTTGTAGATATTAAATGCGGTACGTTGTATGTATCTGCATCAAATTTACTGACTATACGACCATCTACATTTTTTCTTTTGATTGTAGTGATATTAATAATTCACCGTGAGTGTAAACGTTTACCATCTACTACAGGCTTACTTCCAGACTCGTCAACCAGACTAGGAGGTGGCAAGTTGCCGCCACTGGCGCTCCGTCGTCCTGCGACCCGCGAGAAGACTGCGACTGAGCTCTCTCAGGAGGGCATTCGAACTTCTAAATACTTTCGATTGTGGAGGGTTGTCGGTGGAGATTGAATATGAGACACACGTGGATACAACAAATGGCTCATGTGATTTAAAAGAGTAGTACGCACCATCATAGGTGTGTGTGTGTGTGAGGGGAGTGGGTCGTGGTGTCAGTTTGTGGTGGTGTTCTGAATATTTTTGCCCCCCGGGCAGTCATTTCATACATTTTCAGAATTACCACCAGAACAACACATACGCATAGAGTGTTATTTCTTTACACGCCTCCGACAGGCTCAAACTACGCTCTTCAGGTAAGCAYCCGCCGGTGCGCTTCCTTTTGTCCGGGAAGTCTCGGTGTCAGCTTCTTGGGCTGGATTGCCATCTGCTTTGCCCCCTATGCCAATGAAGATATACTATTTCAAGGTCGAACTGAAAGACTACCCCAGCCTTTCTCCGTGAGTGATCGCTCAACAGACCGAGGCGTGTATGGGCTCTGTTGACGATGGCACTTCCAAGTCCGATGTTCTTCCGCTGCCCCTTCTCACCACGTATCACTAACGTTTCTTCGTTTTCGTTTTTCACGCAGATATGGTAAGCTTTTAACGACTTCGTCATGTATAGTCGCAGCCGGCAATTCCTACCATCCCATCGTTCTGAGGACTCAAGTTTGGTCTTGCTCGGCATCGTTCTCCATGTTTTCGTCATCATCAACGTCCCCCGTTCCGGAATCAGCGTTAGGGTTCCCTTCCTCATCACTTTCCTCATTGTCAGCTCCTTCGTCATGATCCTGGTGAATATCGACGAAGGGGGTAAACTTTAACGTAGTAGCTTCTAATTGCTCTCGGGCCTGCAAATATACGGCACTGAAATGGTCAACCGAACTTCTGTCTTCTAGTAAAGTACCGGTGACTTACCTCATCTGCCCCTAAACTGCTGACGGAACCCATTTTGGATTTCCACTCTTGCATCAATGAGGTTATCTTAAATAAAGTGGTGGTCGGCGGAGACTGTATCCAGCAAATTGTCGCCGTCAAGAATGTAGCTCCAGTGCTAATACAGCGCGAAAACTTACCATTGGTGAAAAACCTGTGCCTTCCCCAACAACGTGACCATCAACGATGCCTTCTCCGGTCTTAAGCGCCTGTAAGGTTCTATGAAGCTGGGATAACGACTCAGGTGAAAATTCTCCGTCGATGTTTGCAAGACAATTCCAGAGAGTGGTGAGACTGGAAGACTTTAGGGTGTCCTTTGTAGAGTCTGTTAGCTCCTCCGAAGGATTGGAAACTATTGAAAGGGCCTGCTCTACAGAGGAATGGTCGTCTTCTTTGTAGGTAAACAACTCATTCAGAGCATGATCAAGTAGCCGTAGTAGCCACACCAGCCGATTGAAAAATAGTACATCCACGCGTTTACTCATTACATCAAGTTTTGGAGAAGCAATGGGGGTCAGAGTCATCAACTTGAATATCATAGAAGCGTCGCCTGCGACACCCGCCGAAAGATGATGCACCCGGGACTGTCGGCATCCCACATCGTCACTATGTGTTAGCGCCAGAGAAAATACGGATTCCAGAGCATCTTGATCGTACAACCACTCAACGTAGTCAAAAGTACTTGCGAGCTTGAAGGGTTTGAACTTCTTTAAAAACTTTTCATATTGGTCCCCACCCAGGACGGTATTCCCACACTTCTTTTCCACGACTTGTCGTACGCTTCGTTCTTTTTCAATAAATGCATGAACTGTTTGTTGTTTTCGCCGTTCACCATCTCGTTCGCAATCACCCCGGCTCATAAGCACCTCCTGAAGAGTATCTAGCACCTTTGCCTCCATTGTCAAATACTCTTGCCGGGCTCGGCGACGAAGAGTGTTCTCCCCTCTATCTTGGAGAAACACGGCCGCACATGCAGATAGTTTCCTGCGGAATTTGCTGGAGGCCGATAGAGAGAGTGGTCCGACGGGAAACTTATCAAGTAATTGAACAAGGAGTGAAATACTAGAGGGAGCGTACAACAGTTCTTCTGGGGAGTCCATAAAAGGCTGCATGTGATAACTACCTTTCTTAGTGAGGGGTACACCACTTCCCTTAATCCTTTGAATCACAGAGTCAACATCAAGCTTCTTGAACTGCCGAACTTCTTCCGCAGTCGTCGCGTCAAGCTTGCTAGTATACTCTTGAAGGTAGTCCAAGGTTGCCGAAGGTAATTCCGCATCGCCAAATACAGAACGTGGAACTACGGCAGGCCGAGCAACGCTACGAGCGAAGTCTACGTAATCAGGAGTGTTTGAACCAAGATATATACTGCACCAAACGCAAAACGTGTACACAGGGAACTCATTGACGATCACAGTCTAGTATCGTACACTTCATGTAACGGCTCATCGGTGGTAATGTATTCCGTCTTTCCGTCTCGTTCTCGAGGAATTTTGGAGTGTTGTGAGTAGAAGTGTGTTATTCTCGCCTGGGTCCAGCAAAGGGGTGTTATAGCGGACAACACAAAAGACATCCGTGGTTGCATGTACATGACTTACCATTCTGAACGAGCTATCTTGGTCATCCCAGATATCGACGATCTCATCTACAGCGTAAGATTTCCTTTGGTGCGAAAGGAAATGTCCATACTTTTCAATTGTATGCTCACCCTCCTTTGGATTTGCGGTGGCGTACACGAATACGCGGACATTGGGATCAAGAGCTTTGCGAACTTCCGAAAAAGAGTCATAAGTATCGTCTTCCTCTTCATCTCCCTCCACCAGTTCTCTTTTCATCGCCGTTAGGTTGATGGTCGTATCGGACATCAGAAGTGGATGGTTAGATCGGCGAATACTCGGCACTAACCGACCCAGGATGTTCGAAGGGATGGGTAACGTATCACCCTGAGAATCTGCAGTTTTCGAGCTTCTCCCTTCCATAAAGATATCGCACAATGCCTGGCATATTCCATCCTCCCAGGAAAGCTCCACTACGGTGACGGCTTCTTCAAATCGTGGTTGCGGAGATCTCTGCAGGCCTTTCTTGTTCGGCTTCATATCACACCAATTTTCGTCCTCTACAACCCTACGCAGCTGACACCGACGCTCCATCACATGACAAAGCAGACCTAACGTAGTCTGTAGGATCGTCCGTAAGCTGTAGCAACTGCTTAGTGAGGTATCAAGGGAGACACGTGCTAGCATTATCCACAGCGACTGAATTGCAGCGGTCGTGTACGCCAGTGGGTTGACGAGGAAATTGTTAACAATCGTATGACATACAACCGAGATGCACTTTTGGAGGTACTCTGGGTGGAGAGCGCCGCTTGATCGTTGTATGGATACAAAGGGTGACTCAAACAGACAACCCGTATTACCTCCGAGAGCACTGAGGATCCATTTCCAACAAGAGAGATCTGGAATCCACAAAGACTTCCTTCCAGTGCGCTTGGACTCCATGCATGCACGCCGGAAGAGCATATTATCAATCATGGCTACATGTCGCGACGGTTGCAGGGAACTTCCAGAATTTAAATTGACCGGTTTCCAGAGGGAATTTGGCTCAAGAGAGCGTTCTTCAGTGCCGTTCGTACTTGTATGATCCACCGATTGATGTTGATAGTTGCAATCGAAGGCATCCCAACTGCGAACTTCCATGGTCATGGCAGAATGCAGCACGTTTAAGGCTTTCAGAGACAGGTCACTTCCCCCGAACATAGTCCAGAACAAAAGCCATTTCATAACGTAAGGACGAGGAACTTGCAAAAGAAATCCTTTGTCTCGTAGTCCCTTATCTAGAGCTCTTTCAGCTACAAGGAGTAGCTCTCCTAGGATCACTTCAGTCGTCCGCTGATCCTCAAGTGATTCGTGACACTGAGTCCGGAACGGCTGTGCCAGGGGCTCACCGAATTTACCACAAAGCGTTTCAAACTTGTCATTCAGCGTATCTGGAACTGTTTTCTCCTCCCTCATTCCTTCGATTGACGTATTTGTATCCATCTCTGTATCATTTCCCTCTTCCTTGATTTGTTGTGCTTGAGAGCCTGGTTCGGGTTTCACCATTGGTTCCTCCCTGTCCGCATTGCCGGCCCCTACTCCACTTCCACTAGTTTGAGGCTCATCGCTATGTTTGAAATAGCAGGTTTCGGTGAGCTCAGGTTCCTCCAAGTCTTTTTGTAAAGCATCTAGGAAGTCTCCGAATTTCAAATTCTTGAGGCAAGGGGCTTGAGAGAAGAAGACCTCTCCATCGTAGCTCCACTCCGACATCGTCCGAATCAAAACTAATTATTTATACGATCCTTTCCTTAGTAATCCCTTTAGAATATGCTACATGCGTCTGAACAAAGTCACTTTTGATTTGAAATCACTTCAGTCTTTTTTTCTTTTTTAATTCTTTTCACCCCTCTACGTGTTTATTCATGCATACATAAGACCACTACAAAAATACGTACTCTTCTTGTATATATCCTTACATGGAAAAGCAATCCTGGAGCTGATAGAGCGTGTATCAGGTGAGACAAAAGATGAAAGGTTGTGAACTTCAACTTGTTTATCTTGTATACACTACCAATCGAGATCATTATGGTAGTTTGTATGCCCGGAAATTGACTGGTTGGATGGATATCTGGTGGGGAATGTGTTGGGGAAAATATGGAACACATCGATGAATTCAATGATAAACTGGGAGCCGCGTTTGAGGCTCTCAGCTCCAAACACTTTTATCAAGCTCTACAATACCTTATACAGCTTCGGAAGTCATTGTCCAAGGCCAAACATTCCATACACAGTAGCAGCAGACGACAGCAGTCGCGGAATACTGGAGTATCATCGTCCAGCGTGTCTGCAGGAGCAGCAGGAGGACGGCAAGAGGACCCAGTAGGTCGATGTTCATAATCATATGATGGTGTTTAAATGGGAATTCAAGAGTCTATTCCGTGTGTTTGTGCACATGCAGCTTCTGAGAGAGTATAATGCGCGAATGGAGGTGAGAACTGGCTATGCTATATATAGGGCGAAATTATTACCTTAAAATCCAAACAAATTCCAAACTACGCAGACCATTCAAGCCGTAGAGGAGAAGCTGAAGCATACAGTGTTGGAAGAGAAAAATCATGTCGAGGTGGATCATGTGGAGAAACTTAAAGAAATATGGAGCGTAGCAGCGCAATTGGGGGACACTGACGTAAACGAGTGGTTCTCCCGACTGGTAGTGGATCAGTTCCGTGAGACTTCCTTCTCTATTCTCAAGTACGTTAGGGTAGGAAGGGATGCCATGATGCACGAAATATTCATTCCAAATTCTCACCGTGCAGGAAGCTAGACACCATGACTACCCTCAAGGGCGTGTCTAACAAACAGGGTAGCTCCGCAGCTGCCAGTGGAGTCGGCGACGACCCCAATCAAGAAGGTTGGGCAGCTCACCCCGAGGTAGCTGCGTTGGTAGAATTACTAGGAGAAGCGAGCACATGGATCACTCAGGTGATGGAAGAAAAAGCTCCGCATAGAGCGCGCTCTATTGTTGTTACTGCCTTACATGAAGAATCTTGCACTCAGTCTCTTAAGATTATTCAAAAGTTTTGTGAGGGAAAGGAGGTTGTAGAGTTTTTGCGGACCGTACGAGAGAGTCGCCACAATGATAGCATTGATATTGTTTCCAAGTATTCTGATAAAGAGGAGAAAGATGAGAAGTGGAAGAAATTTGATGAAGTCTTAGATCAGTATTCCTTTGTCCTGCAGGTCGCTGAACGCTACTTGCGTTTGGTAACCGTGAGTCTGTCTCTTGGTACAATGGCCGAAGGGAGTAAACTGAGATGTCCTTTAACCAAGCGTTGCCAGGAAATGATCAGTGACTATGTCATGATGGAGCAAACTTTTATCAGCGATCGAAGCGAAACGGTGCTCAAGTCTTCCGTCGAGATAACAACGGAAAACGGGTTTTCCGCCGCTTCCTGGCCGGACGATTTGTTTTTTGTTGTATACAAATCGATATGTCGTTCGGCGTCAACCCACAACGTTATGGCTTGCGCGGCGTGCTCGAACAATGCCGTGCAGCACCTGACAGATTGTACGAACAGGCTGATACAAGCGAACGCTGCATATTGCGATTCCAGTAGCGGTACTCCCTCGGGGCTAAGCGTACTCGAAAACTTATTTTCGGAAACTGAACAACGTCAAACAGAATCTAGTCAAAGCAATGGTGGCCCACAAGACGATATTGAAGGGGATTTGCACGCAGCATTATCGGCATTACTCAGAGATGACGATAGTTCCTACGGAAAGAAATCTGAAGAGCAGAGCGGAAAATCCCCATCAAAGCAGGTGAAGAAAGCCTCAAAACCCTCCCGATTACCGTCGCGGACACTCTGTTGTTTGAATTCCATGGCTATGGCGAAGGAATTTTCTACTGAGTTGGTCTTTAAGTTTACGAATGAAGTTAACAGGGTGTTCCCTCGAACTGGTGTCGATTCGACGAATTCCAACGATGAAGACCTACGTCCAGAATTTGAATACTCAAAGAGTGAACTTCAGCAAGTGTCGAGAAAGTTCAGTAATGGATTAAATTCCTGCTCTGCAAATTTCGTCAAGAGTGTTTTTGTCCCTCAAATTTTCCGTGTTCGCGAAATCATCACTGTAGCCGACTACCAGACACAGGATGTGAGCATCCTGGAAAGAACGCACAGCGATCTAGCGGATGTAGTTCATAATCTCATCATGGAATCCAGATGTTCCCTTATTACGCAATATCTCATAGATGATGCCGTTATCGCTGTGTGGCAAAGCTTTTGTGACTTGGTTGCGAATGAAATTATGCAGGGGATTCATGATAACCAATTCACTGAGGTTGGCGGGCTAAGGCTGCATCAGGAGTGTGATAAGGTGAACACAGTATTGAAGTCTATGGTAGATACCTCAACAACCAATCAGGAAATGCAAAAGCTACTTCAATTGACGAAGGTTTTATCAGTCGAGAGAGTAACTGACTTATACACGTTATATTTTCCCAAGAGTCGTATATCGCGGAAGGATGTTGAGACGATAGTCTCACAACGCACTGATCTCCAAGTCCGAGATATTGAATGGGAAAAGATCCCAATTAAGTCTACATGATTAGTCCAGTCAGGCTGTAGGCATCTATTACAAGGGCATGTACTTGATATCTAGCAGCATTTGGGATTCGAATCAGGGCACCGGAAATAATCAGGCCATTGGCTTGGACAATAATTGTTCATCTGGGTGTACAATGGAATGCTGTTATAGTGGTTCAACTCCATCCAGTATTCGCCCATCAACTGGCAGTAGTTACCGTTCTCGCTACTATGCAATCCCTCGCCGCACACAGACTCATCGAATTTGGAAGAGGAAAACAAGTTCATCTGGTAGTTGTCCTTCGGCGTCTGCTCCGTGGCTTCGTATTCCGGGATCACTCCTTTCAGACCTACTTTCCAGCCATGTGCTGCAAAGGCCGAACACACCATACTGTAGTTTTGCCCATTGTCGTACAGCCAACTGTCCTGCTCAGGAATTGCGGTAATTTCCGCAATAGTTTTGTTATGGGTGACGAGCCAGTCGGTCACGCACTCCATCGTGCTGCACGATTGGCCAGTTCGGTGATTCAAGGCAGCAATGAATAAGGAGTACACGCTTGTTTCCGAGTTCGGTGGAAACAGGCCACCCCAAACATTCAACACAGTTTGCAATTCCCTGGAGACAACAACAGCAGATAATATTACTTGACGGTGGTTAAAACGAGATTAACATTAGTCACGTACCAAGTGCCGAGAGGTGCCGGAAAATTGCGCTCGGGATCACTCGTGTCCATGAAGGAATACAACCTGCTTTTGCACAGTTCGGAAGGATTAAGACATTGGGCTCTTCAAACGCTCATGCAAACATACATATTGTGAAATCCGTATGGCATTCCTTCTACCTGTTTAAACCAGGTCCAGTACGCGTCTTCATCAAACTTAGAGGCATACTCTTCAGCGAGTGGCAGCACCTGTATATCATCAGGGCGATGTGAACTTACATTTGGAAACCGCACGAGAATACAACAGATACCTACATTGACATGGTAGCTTGCATTGTGAGCAAGTTCAATCCACCTATCCCAAGGAGTTCGGATTAGTCCGTACGGAGGTGGCCAGTAGACCTTCCCGAAAGGATCGGCCGCTGAATGGTATACCCGAAGCAGTTACCAACTGACTAAGAAATAAATTACATGCCACTCTGCACCACTTACCCGTACTCTCTGTAACGTACAGCTGATCGCCTTCCCACACAGCCAAGGCAGAGTGGCCAGTAACACTTCCCGTTCCGTACATGACTGCGGATAAAGGCATACGATGAATGATTTATAACATGAGCATCCTTCAGGGCAAACTTACTCATAGGGTCTAAACCGTCAAAGCGAGCAATAGCCAAGTAGTCACCGGAATTGATGTTAGACTTATCGATGTTCACATGTTGGGCGAACTTCTTCAATTCGGGGTAAATCTGAACACACAGGAAGTATATAACATAATCATTCTCTTCGAATAATTAAATTTGTTCGGATGCTACTCAACATTGTTGTGCTTACCCCTTTGTAATGCAAAAAGTCGGCATTTCGTTCCAACAGTGATTGACCTTCTCCCACAAAGAGGCCGGCTGTTTTCACCAAGCTTTGGATTGAACCCAGAATACCGCACGGTAAGAACTGTATCACGATTTCATTTGCCAAAGAGAAACTCGTGGTTCAACTTAATGAATCCCAGTCTCCATGACGCCAGACAACAAACGTACCATTATGTGAACACCATTTTTGCTCACATCCAGATGCTGGTTCGTTCCGCTTACAGAGAACGGAAGTGTTTGACTACTATCCAACGTTGAAATGTCCAAGATTCCCAAGACGCCATAGGAGGTCGTTATCAAATACGTGTCACTACAAGCAGTCGAATTCGTTTGAGAGCCTCCAAGGGTCAACGAATACTTTGCTCCCCCGGTAGAGGATAGTTTGGCTTGCATGTGCTGGAAGCAGCTTCCGGTCCACGTGACAGCTTGGTTGGGAAACACAGAGGCGGCCGTTCCGGGTGCAAGTTCAAAGTAGCTGTTATTCGGGCACCATTTCTTATCCCTACTTTCGCGCACTTTTGTCCATGAACCCGGGGAACGCGCAGCGAATAATGCCTTGGAAGCATCGAGTATGCTCTCCTTGAGATATTGAACTTTCTCATTGTTCACTCCAATGTGTTCCTCCCACATCAACTGCATTAGACACATACACACATGCAGGCCAGAGTGGAAGCATTCGTGCCAGGGGAAAGAGAGAAAAAGTCAATATATACAACGATAATGGGAAAAAAACAGCAGGCGGAAGCGGGACCCTTTTTTGCTCCCTTTGCATTTCCCCAAAGAGCGTTCCTTCAAGGACGCTCCATTGAACACTACTTACCTTGGCCAGAAATCCTCCTTTTTCGGCGCATTGGTTCCGAGAATCGCCCTCCAAGCAAGTCACTGCTCGAGGCAACTCGTCCGCTTGGTCATAGCCGAATGCAGTGGGCACCACAAGCCCTATGCAGGCTACAAGTGCCAGCGTTCGGGTGGAAAATGCCATGTTTTCCTCCCTTCTCCCGAACAAAACGTCCCGTTCGCGCGACCGTATCACTGTCAATAGTATCTACACAAGTAGAAATGTTGTGCTGAATCCTTACTGTACGACAATACAGCCGACTACTGGAAGTGATTTTTAGGAAAGGAACTGCACTTCCGCTCGTATCTCCCCAACGGCGACGGAGTTCCCAGACTACTTAAAGGTAGATCGACGCTTCGCGTCTAGAGATAGAAAGTGTACAATTTTCGGTGGATGGAGCTGTATACTAGGCCCAGTGGACACAGAGAGGCGAGAGCGAGAGACGGCGTTGTCTATTATGTTGCATCCGCTTAGCAGCACTGAGGATTGGAATCTGGACAGCGGAAGTAGTCTGGCCACTTGCTAGGACAGTGGTTATTCATTTGCTCATACAAAGGTATACTATTGAATCCCTCCAAATCCATCCAGTATTCCCCCATAATTTGACAGTAGTTTCCATTCGCGCTGGTGTGGAGCCCATTCGGGCAAACGGAAGCGTCGATTCTCGACGTAGAAAAGAGCTTCATTTGACAATTGTCTTTCGGAGTTTGCTCAGTAGCCTCATAATCGGGGATCACGCCTTTCAGACCTACTTTCCATCCATGCGCAGTAAATACTGAGCAAACCAAACTATAGTTTTGGCCATACATCCACTCATCTTGCTCGGGAATTGCAGTCACTTCTCCAATAGTCTTGTTGTGGTTAACCAACCAATCAGTTACGCACGTCATGTCCTTACAGGATTGGCCAGTACGATGATTCAGAGCTTGGATGAACAGTGAGTAGACACTAGTATGATCTTCCGGGGCATAGAGGGTACTCCAGACATTCAGAAGAGTTTGAATTTCCCTGTGAGACGAGAAAGGGGGCTAAAAATAATCCCCAGTCCAGCCATCCAGTGAAAGATATTAGCTTACCAATTTCCTATGGGAGACGGAAAGTTACGTTCAGGGTCGCTGGTATCCATGAAAGAGTAGAGCCTGAGGACATACACAATGTACTCACACTAACGAATTGAATGCAGTGTTGGCATACAGCAGAGCAATGTTTACTTACATGTTATGAAAGCCGTAGGGCATGCCTTCCACAGTCCGAAACCACTTCCAATAAGCGTCCGTGTCGAACTTCTGGGAGTACTCTTCAGCCAGTGGGAGAAACTGCGAAGCGAAGACGCATTATGGAAGCCGCGGCTACTGATACTCCTCGGATACCAGCAAACCTTACGTTTACATGGTAACTGGCATTCCTGGCAAGCTTCACCCAGGTGTCCCACTTTGTTCGTATAATCCCGTAAGGAGGAGGCCAGAATACGGTTCCAAACGGATCAGCAGCTGAATCCATACAACAAATTAATCCATTTGTATGCATTCAAGAAATCGTCCATGGGAGCAAATATAACGAGCTTACCAGTGCTCTCACAAACGTAAAGCTCGTCGTCGTCCCAAACGGCAAGAGCAGCATGACCTGTCTGTCCTCCAGTCCCATACATAACTGTACAAAAGCAACGGGAATTGGCAAAACCATCACCATCAATGTTTCCAAGCTGTTTATGCACGGTACGGCATTGTTCTTACTCATTGGGCTTAATCCATCAAATCTGGAGATAGCGAGGTAGTCACCAGATTTAATGAGGGATTTGTCTAACTCTACAAACTCGTTATACTTCTTGAGCTCTTTGTAAATCTGCATAATTTCAACGTAAAGAATACTCCTATTCAAATATTTGACGGATTCAGGGTGACACGAACCCCTTTATACTTCAGGAATTTGGCGTTACGCTCAAGAAGTGGTTGGCCGTTTCCAACGAAGAGTCCGACTGTTTTCACCAAACTTTCAATTGAACCCAGAATTCCACAAGGCATAAACTGCACTTTGTAGAGCCAGTAGCAAGCATTCGATTTAACTGTCGGTTTATATAGCAAGTATTGCTTCTGTTTCCTTACCAGTATGTGTACTCCGTTCTGCATCAAGTCAATATGTTGGTTGGAGCCGGCTACAGAAAACGGTAAACTTTGGCTGTTATCCAGCGTCGAGATATCCAGCAATCCTAAGATATCATAAGAGGTTACAATCAAGTACGTATCACTGCATCCCGTGGAATTTGTGTTGGAGCCTCCCAGAGTCAATGTGTAGTTGTCGCCCCCCATGGAAGTTAGCTTTGCCTGCATCTGGCTAAAGCAGCTTCCCTCCCAAGTGGCAGAGTTCCCCGGGCTTACAGAAGCCGCAGTTCCGGGAAAGAACTCAAAATAGCTATCTTCTGGGCACCATTTTTGATCTCTGTTCTCTCGAATCCCACTCCATACTCGGGGAGACCGAGCAGCGAAGAGGTGCTTGGTTGCTCGGAGGAGGCCATCTTTGAGTGGTTGAACCCGGTCATTCGTCACACCGATATGCTCATCCCACAACTTCTGCACGTAACATGAGAAAAGATGATGTAACATATCGTTGTTTTCGGCTCTTTCTCAAGGACAAAGTGAGAGCGAGTACAAATGCATGCAATAAACGTCAGCGTCTTCACTTCCAAAGCTGCTCCTACACGCACCTCAGCTAGATTCTGTCCCTTGTGCACGCATACAGCTTCACTGTCGCTGGTCAAACACGGTATATGGTCTGCAGCGGATACTGCGTGTGCAATAGTGCATGCGAGGGCACTAATAAGTGTAGCGATGCATCCGATGCGGTGGATAATTTGGCCGCCGTAGCACCGCATTGTGCGTTCAGGGGAAAAAAATTAACCAGATCCGTATTTATTTAGTGAGCACAATCGAAGCTAACAAACAACTCCATTTCCGTCGTGGGTTTAGGCAGTGGGCACGACTAGAATCGGTCTTTGATCGAAGCGAGCTGCGCTGCACTGCACCAAGAGTCAATGCGTTTGTACAATGTTACGGTGACCAGGATGTGACCCAGTTCTGCTGCCTGGAACGCCCTAAAGATTTAAACATGGAATTGCAACCACTATAAAACAGTCAGGACACTACCTCTGTACAATGGGACGTACTATATATAGAGTGATACAACAACTAGCGTTGGAATCCCAAGCGGAACCAGCGTTGGACATTGGAATTCAACAGTACTGGAATTTGACGGATTTCCAAACCCACCAATGGTTTTGGCTAGTTTCATTAGCTTGCCTATTTTCTGTCAAAAGTTGCTGCCGTTGGTTCACCTACACTGTGAACAGCAAATCTGCGAAGACAACTAAAATTCTGGAGTCTCGCTCGACCAGCCCCCCTCTGTGTAGTGCTGGCGGTGGTCAATTCTCTGTGGCTGATCCGGCACGAATATAATATATGGAATATGGAATCCTTGGGCAAAACTGGAAACTCACGGATCTGCTGGATCTGGAAATTGAGGAAGCTCCCGCCGAGCAAGTTGGAAGAACTTCCTACTGGTTCTTCGTAAGGAGAATAGAAGTTTCATCCATGGGGTCGTGATCGTGTAACCCTTGCACCAACTACACTGTACTGTACTGTACCTGAGCAACAGCAACGGACAACTTTGGCAACTGACTCTGCGTAAGCATGATCATGATAAACAATGACGCGTACACTGTACACTAGGATACTTCATGCTGTGGTACAATACATGTACACACATGGTCGTCCTAGTGAATTTCAGAGCGTGGACTTCAATCTTTTCACAGGTCAAACCAATCAGTCACTGCTTGCGCGGTTTCGAACCAAAACTAGCTGGTCGCCCGAGAGGAATCGATTCCCGTCTCGTGCTCGAATCTCGGGGTTGCAGTACTGGAGTACTACTGAGTCCCTCCGACGGGCCTCCGTCCAACGTCACTTCAAGGACGACGGGAGTCCACGGGACAAATCGCACAATTACGTAATACGACACTACTACACACAGACGTTGGCGGTTGTTGAGCTGAAGCTGCCCTGTCTACGTCCAGTGTATTTTACCCGTGATTCTGTCTGTGTAAGCGTGCTTGCAAGACTTGCTGCAACACGATGGCGAACGGCAAAACCGCGTCCCGCTCTCCTCTGGAGAGACTCAAGGATAATTACTGCTGGCGTGGGTCTTTTCATCTGGCTGGTGCCTTCGCGATTGCGGCCGCTTTTGTCTACTTTGGCACCCAGTTCATCGCCGAGTTTGATTGGCAGGCGCTGAGGAATAGCCTGGAGCAATGTCTGGATAAACACGCGCCGTGGATGTATGACGCGAGTGCTTGGATCCAATACCCTCTGGCTGCTTTATTGGGAAAGACAGAGGGGCTCCAGAATAAGTCTATGCAGTTGGATGCGATCTTTTTCAGTAAGTGGCGGTCTCTGTATGTAGCTATGAGACTGAACGAAACATTTGCCTTATTTGCAGCGTCGCTTACCGGAGCCACACAAACGGCAACCTTTTGGATCATAAATGGTATGTTCACTTTATGCTATATTTTCCAGCCGTCGTGGGTTGAGTACTACAAAATGTCGGTGAAGCCATGGCCGTGGAACGGCTCGACCAAAGTAAGTGCGCGACGAGATCCGTATGCTTACGGACTGTTATACGGTGTTTTGCTACTCCTAACCAGGAACGGGCTGAGTATTTCGAGTTGGTGCGAAAAAGTATCGGATTATTGCTGCTGAACCACTTTTTGTTGGTTCCCGTCTTAACTATTGGCATGTACCCTATTGTTCAACTGCGAGAGCACGGCTACTCTCCGGAGTTTGCCCCGGGGATTACTGAGTTCGTCTATAAGCTCATCATCTTCATTCTTATTGAAGATACTGGATTTTACTGGGTTCACCGGGCCTTACATCACAAAGCGCTTTACCCATCTATCCATAAGATCCATCATCAGTACCAGGACGCCACTATAGGCATTGCCTCCGAATACGCTCACCCTATTGAGGTAAGATGCTCTTGGCGTTGCCGTATAGTGGTCTTTTTCATACGTCAAGATGTTCGCAGTTTCTGCTGTCTAACCTCGTCCCGATCACTCTTGGACCTTTCTTGTTCCCCCGTGTGCATTATGGAATGTGGGTGTTATGGGTGGCTTGGAGAGTAGCCGAAACCTGCTGTAGCCACAGTGGTTACGACCTACCGTTCTTGCCGTTCCATTTGCTACCCTTCCAATGTAAGTGATTATGCTGTCTCACTACGGTTGTCTTAATGTGGACCAATCGACCACCTCGTGGCACTGCAGCCTCGGCCTCCTTCCACAACTTCCACCACTCTAGGAACGTCGGGAACTATAGCAGTTTTTTCACGCACTGGGATTGGCTCATGGGTACAGACAAGCACTATATCCGGCATCTGGAGAAATTTGGGCACGTCACTGACGATCGTCACCAGGAAGCAAAGTCTGCCCAAGCCAAAAAATCTAAATGATGCTTCTTCCGGTGTTTGCTACTGAGAGAAAGAACAAGGATAATGAACAAAAGCTATAAACTCCATACTTTCGTCCTACCTCACAACTCACAACACTATTGTTCCTAGGGTACCCCCCTACCTTTTCCTCTTTCGCACCGCCGCTACGGGCTCGCGGAACCTCGCCCGCATGTGAAGACCTCCCATCTTGAAGTTCTCGCGTTCCGAAGCCCGTTATTCACTCATTCTCATGATTTGTTGAGGCCATTGATATTAGATTTCCTTCCGGTTGTGTTTGCTCACTTGCGCTCAGTAGTCTCATGTTCCATTCTGTTTGCCGCCCTGCTGAAACCAAAGAAAAATGGATAAATACAAACTGCTATCACAACAAGGGGAGGGCACGTTCGCTGTTGTGTGGAAAGCCAAGAGGAAGTCTGATAACACCATAGTCGCCATTAAGCAGCTCAAGGAAAGCTATACTTCGTACGTCTCTGCTGTGGGCTTTGACATCTTGTACAGACAGATAATCACCTCTTCATGCTTTTTTCGTGGCCCGCCAGTTTCGACCAAGTCAAGCAACTTCCTGAAGTCAAATTTCTGGGAGGACAGTCCAATCCGAATTTAATCAAGTTACATGAAGTTGTACGAGCCAAGGATCAAGTAAGTGTTGGATAGCACCCGCTTTGCGATGTATGCAGCGTAGACCTCCGACACATCATGCAGGTATTCCTAGTTTTCGAGTACTGTCCTATTAATTTGTACCAAATGATGCAATCAACTCAAGGATCAGCAAAATCCCTATCGGAAGCACAAATTAGGTGGCTTATGAAAGGAATTTTACAGGGACTGTGGCATCTACATCAACGTGGTGTATGCCATCGGGATATTAAACCTGAAAATGTACTACTTGCTCCCAGTGGTGCCAAGCTTTGTGATTTTGGTCAGGCCATCACACTTGCAGAGTGCCCAGGGACGTTAAGCTGTTATGGTACGTTTTCCTGAAAAGCTTCTTACATTGCTTGAGAGGCTAGAATTCAAGAAGTGCTCCTGTACCCCAGTATCTACCCGCTGGTATAGAGCTCCCGAATTGCTCATACGGGAAAAGCGGTATGATTGTAAAGTTGATGTCTGGGCAGCGGGCGCAATCATGGCTGAGCTCTATGCGCTACGTCCGATCTTCAATGGATCCAGCGAGAATGATCAGCTATTTAAAATATTCAATACTTTAGGTATGTAATCTATCTCGAACCATTGTGCTACTTTGTAGATATCTCTTTCTTTGCGCAGAGGTGCCTCCGGAATGGGAACGAAACCTCAGTGCCAATGGAAACCAGTTATCTGGAGTTGCGCAGGGCAAAGGGGTGGCTCTCTCTAGGCTTCTCCCGAGTGCTTCTAGGGATGCACTCGAGGTAATTCAACACATGCTGAAATGCAGCCCTAAGGAACGAGCCTCAGCCGAATTTATATTGCGTTTGCCTTACTTCCAAACTGGTAAATCGGAACCAGTGCTCCCTACAAACAGCTTATTGCTTTCTAGTGAAGCAGAAGTGTCGGAACGCCGTGCAAGAGAGGCAGAAATCGCTATCCAAAAGCTAATGGAATCAGAACCCGCTGCTGAAACAACAAGCGGCTCTTCAGTCACTGCAAGTACCGGTGCACATGCATCTGTACGTACCGAGGGGGCACCCCACTCTTTGGGTACTCTCGGCACTCACATGGCCGCAGGTACCACGTCTGTTGGGAGCAGGGATGTAACATCTACCGTGGCTGAAGTTCCCGCGAAACAGCAAGAGTTTGACGCTACGGGTAATGGCCAGGCTCAAACCAAGAGCGACAAGGGTGAAGCATCCAAGGGGCACTTGACTATGGCAGAAAAGAGAAAGAGGAAACTAAAATCGAAGCGATTACAAGGAAAGCCTAATGCAACGGCAAAGCCTTCACGAGGAGAACCGCCAGTCAACGTCCAAACTCGAGCGGAGGATTCATTTGGTGCGATATTTCCCAGCACTGGCGCAGACACTCGAGCCAGTAACAGTTGGGCCAACACAGAGCCAGATACTCAACAGGATGAATCCTCCAACTACGTGCCCTCTTGTTTAGATGACGGTGATAAAATTCCGGCCCGAAGACCTCATCCGTTGCGTCGATAGCTGTTGACGGGGTTTGGTCCTGGGTGTACGCGTTCAGCTGGGTCTCTCCGCACTCCTCGTGTAATCTTAAGCCGTCTCCATTGACGTACGACGAAAACCGTGGCTATTGCGGTTATCAAGGCAATGCTAATGATAACAAAAGTCATTGCGACGGGTGATATAGACACCTTCGCCTCGGAAGTGTCCCCGCTAGCGTCCCCAGCTCTGGAGGACTCCTCACAGAGGTGCTCCAACTTCGATTCAGAGCGCGCTTCCGCGCACACGTGGGCCTCGTCGTTTCCCGCCGATGTCCATGGAAACCCGAGAAAATCGTGCAAGGTCCAGTTCAGTCTTTGCAGATCCTGGGTACAGTCTTCAAGGGACTTTGGCCTAGGTCCTGATTCCAGTTCTCTTGGCATCATGTCGTAGTTGAACTTTGCTATCACCCTTGTATGGTCTGAGATTGTAGCAACCTGTTGAGTCCATTTTATATCCACGGACTCTAACTGCAAGGCCTTGGACAGGAGCATCGATTAGACGCAAGCCAAGCAAGCAAGCAACTCAGGACAGTGGGTACATACCTTTTGATACAGCCCCGGAGAGACAAATATATGATCAATCATACTTCTCCGGGGGTCACTGGCATCCTCTTTGCCCCACGTCCAGCGGTTGGTCTGGTTGGTTATGCGAGCAACTGTACGCAAACCGGTTTCACGCATGATTTCAAGCGTCCGAGAGTTCGGTGAATTTGAAGAAATGTCGGGAATACGTTTGTCAAGGTCGTTAAAATCCCCTATGACTATAGCTTCTCTTGTCCATGTTATGTTAAGCAAGTGGTAGGGGAATTCCTGCCCTTTATGGTCCGCATCGCAGCCTTCGGCGCTTCCAACTCCGGTGTAGTCCTGTATGTCTTGATGGCTTTGCTCTTTCACGATTTGTGAAATTACTTTCGCTTGCGCTTCCCTTTGCGCACACGGTTGTGGATCATCTGTGGATAGAGGCAAGATAATAGCATCAATTCGCTAGGAAACAGGGCGAGTGACACAGCCAAGCCACGTACTCGGAAAAGCTCTAAAGTGTAGTCCAACAATTAGCACTTCCCCGAACGGAGGAATGTTAACGATAGTGTAGAAATTCTTCGTCACCGTCGTCGTTTTTAAACCTCGGTCAACATTATATCCGCATTCCGAACGCTTGTCCGGATAAGCAAACCTTTCTTCTGTTCGTTTCAGCTCGGTCTGGGGTGCGATTCTCGAGATGAAGCCCACTTGCTGGCGAGTAAACGTATCTCCTCCTGGAATGAGATAACGGCGGTAGCCTTTACTGTAGAGAGAACTTCCGTTAGCAAAAAGAGTCCGATTTAACACGTTACAGTCCTCCACTTCAGCTAGAACCCACATATCGACATCTTCCTGGTTCATGACATCAGCAACGCCAAAGATCTTCGCTTCGGCTTCTTCCGCTGTAATGTCCGGAGCGACAACCGAACTGTGATCAGAGCTAAAGAGCCAATTAACATTCCAAACGGCAATCGAAAATGATCTCTTGGAACTTGTACGGTGATCAAATGGCTCCTCGGCGTTGATGCAGCCTTCAATGGCTTCTGTGACCGGAGTCTCCACCGTCAACAGACACGTGAGGACAGCCACAAGGACTCTCATTGTTGCGTCCATCCGTGTGAGCGTTTTATGACTGCAAGCAAGTGTCAACGACGATGCGTCCCCATCCATGGCATGCGGTCGTAAACATGGTCAAATAGAACTGCGTTATATCCGCTTCACAACGGCGCTCTGACACAAACTGGGTTGAGTTATGACCTAAAACAGACTAGATTTAGTATTTCAGTTCTATTGCATTCCGTGTTGATAGATGTATACACAATCCTGCTAAACTAAAGACACAAACAGTCCAAAGAAACAGTAAAAAAAAAAAAAAGTCGTTCCCACACCGGGAATTGAACCCGGGCTTCCTGCTTGAAAGGCAGGTATCCTAACCACTAGACGATGTGGGAATCGCGGGCCGATTTTGTTTTCGACACTAAATGTTGTAGACCAATTTCCATATTTATAATACGTGGTATCATTGTTATCCAGTTGGTCTTCTCTTGTTGCATCAACTTGCATGTACGGCGGAGAGCGTGTATTGCGTCTTATAGAGAGCTTTAGCGCGCTGTGAAGAGTCCCCAAATCAATGCATATCCTTCGTTTAGGAAACAAGTTTTGTCAATGTAGTCATCCATAGCCTCTCTTGTGTGTGTGTAGCAATCTATTCTGCTCTTGGATCATACACACCACACGGTTTGAACAGCGAATGAATGTAGGACGATAAATAATACAATTTTGAAGATCCCCTTCCCATTTAAGGGTTCAGACGATGCACCACAAGTTCAAACGATGCACTTGTGGTGCAGTCTAGCAGACTCTAGCTGAGAGTGAAACAGGGTCGCTTTTTTCGGCTACCAAGCGTGGATGCCAACCAGTCAAGCGAGCATTGAAAGGCGAAATACCCTAACTACCAACATTAATGAAGCGGAGACACGGCGACTATTGGAAAGGGTCAACAACACCCAAGATCTTGAAGTCTTTCATTACACTGTACATCTTACTGGGCTCGCCAAAACGAAACCCCTTGCGGTCTGTCTGTGGATGATTTGTACGCTCCTATACCTGAAAAGTCTGAGTCTAACCAGGGGCTTATTTGTCTACCTCCAACTTCCATGATCACTTYGATGT
>LVLI01000534.1:0-44539 GCA_001687465.1 Halocafeteria seosinensis
GGAGCCCCCTCCCGCGTCAGGTGGAGGCTTGTCATTGGTCACAACTGTTGCGTCGGGAACAACACTTCATCCTGCCTGCGCTGCTGCAACCGGTCTTGGCGTTGGCGCCGCTGTGGCAGGCTCAGGGTCTTCTCCTGCCAGCCTGAGCCTTGTCGGTACCTCTGACATTGTGGGCGCAGGCATGGCTCCTCCCCGATGCCTCCTGAGCTTAACCAGTGCTGTGTTCCCTCACGGCGCATGTCAGCAAGGCTCGGGCCCGTCGCTGCTTAACACGGGCGCATACCGCTCCTCGTTAAGAGGATGTGGTCAACTTCCCGGCCGGTGGGCTATCTGTCACATTTGTGTGTGTGTATTGATAAAAAATGGCTTATTTGGCTGAATTTTCAGGTGGTCGAATGTTTTCAAACCAACCTATAAGAATAGGCTAATTTGGCTGAATTTTCAGGGTATAAAATTGGTTAGATGAATTGATAAAAGTTGGCTAATTTGGCTGAATTTTCAGGGTATAAAATTGGTTAGACAGAAAAGTAAAATATCGCTATACGATAGGCATTTTCGACCAAAATGGAAGACCGTTTCTAGTTAAAATATTTCATATGAACTTATTTTGAAACTCGTTTCTCCGCATAATTTATTAGACTCTCGTAAGGAAAATCTAAATCCCAAGGTTCTAGTTCATCAGTATGAGTTTCACGAATTCGTTCCAGTTCAGTATCAATCCAATAACCAATTTTTTCTTCACAGGATAATTGTGGAAATACACTATACCATAGTTCTTCTATTTCGTCTTCACCATTCATTTTGTAACAGAATTCCATATCATCAGGCATCGTATTATACTCTATAATATGTTTTATCCCTATCGCAAAATTACAATCATCTTCTAAATTGGCTTCGACATATTCATGTAAATGTTGATTTGTAATGTTTTTAACCTTACAGCGGTAAGAGCAACGGTATGTTTGACTCTTACAAGCATCGCTAACGGGGTGTCCGCAGGGATAGGTTGTTGTTGTCTCATCGTAGCAAATTCCACATCGTTCTGTTTCGGTGTTCATCTTTTTTCCTATAATAGTACTACCGATATTTTTTCTAAGTGGTTTTCTGCGGAAACCTTGATGGAACTTACTTTTTTTGAAAATCCTGAAGACTTGATTCAGGAATCCATTCAGGTATCAAATCTACGACGAAGATGTGACTGATGGTCAAATCTTCATATCCGAGCCAAACCACTTGAATTTCCTTCTTACCATTACGGGTGCGTCGTTTTAACACTTCTTTTACTAAGAAAAAGTCCATGGTTGTTTTCTGTAATTCCTCGGCGTAAAATAATCCGATTACCGTTCCATCAACAATGTCATCCACCTTATAGGTGATTGGATTTGTGTTCAAAACCTCTGACACGCTGAAAACAGGTTTCTTCCCATTGTTGACTTGCTTTTCAAAGACACCTCTCACACGTGACAGTCGAACCGTATCACCTACTTCAAATTTTGCTTTATCTTTAAAATCCTTACCACCAACAAACGGTTTACTTGCGGGAATGGCTTCACCATTAAAGATATCATCAGGCTTTTGTTTTGTTGTGCTATGTATCTATGAATTGAATTGTATTCATCAACTAAACGAGGAAGAGCATTCACCCAATTTTCATCATCATTATCCATCCATAATTTCATTGTCCGATTGTATCGCTCAGCGATCACTGATTTATTTTCTGAAAATGTTGAATACTGTTCCATTCCATGCTGTTTCAGAAACTCTTTCATCGGTTTTCCAACAAATTCTTTCCCCAAGTCTGTCCACAGATAACTTGGATTCTCAGGCAATTCTTTAAACAGTTCTTTAAATTTCCTAACAACAGTGGTTGTCTTTTTATTTTTCAAGGGGAATCCCCACGCTTTTCGTGAATAGAGTTCGATAACCGACAAAATATAGCGAAATCTATCAAGTACTTCCATTTCCACAAGATCCGCAGTCAGAATATTCAGAAAGCCACCGCTTACAACACGACGACGAGGAAATTTTCGAGTCACTTTACGATTGATCTCTTGACGAAATTGTTTTGTCAAGGTTTTATCGCTCATCCATAATATTAGTTAGGGAATATCTTTATGTCCCCACGCGAGTGTACTGATTCCATCATTTCAAACGAATCGTTTATTGTCCAATATCGTCATTCCAGTTTTTGACGACTGTTCGGTATAAATGGTATGGTGGAATGTACGGAATGACTGATAATCAACTTTATGATGCTTATCTTCTTGTGCCTCTTTATCAATGCTATCGTTGATCATTTTTACAACATGTTCATGACTACACTCCTTCTTTAGAATTTGCAAGGGTACACCTTTATCTTTTAAGACAGACGCACCCGAAGCAGTTATGTACGAATACTCTTTAGGGGCACGACCACAGAATTCAATGATGGGATCTTTGGCTTGTTCATCTTTGAACGCACCTAGTTTCTTGGTATTTCCCGTCAATTGCTGAGAGTAGATGTAATCGCTCTTGTTATAGGCAGAGAAGTCATAGTGTTCTCGATCTTCAATCATATCTGCGTAGACATCTTCCGTTTCGATCAAGCACGCCAACGAATCAGTATCGGTAAACAGCAATTTGGCTTTGTCACCATATCGTTTTCGAATCACATTGTAGTGATGATCAATCATATTGTACTTGGACGCAAATCCAAGATGCTAGTTCCAAGAAAAATTGGTTTGCTGAATGTACTCGAAGTCTTGGAATAATCTACCGCTAACAAATCATCACCAATCGCATTCCATGATTTACAACGAAATGAGTTAATGTACTTGGAAGCACGTTCTTCATCGGTACAGATCTTAATGTTGCTGTATTTTCTGGCATCCTCAACGGTTTTCCCAAACAAGGCGTTCATACACAATTTAAAGTAATTTTTCTCGAACTCATTTTTGGAATTCTTACGTCATTCTGCCATATGGTCTACATACTTGACGCAAAAACTCATTTAGTTCTAAGTCGTACTCTACGTTTTCTTCACTCATTCTATAAACTGATATGCAAAAGTTTTCGATTGTTCAATTTGTTTCAATCCTTTCAGTTCGTTTCATGAAAATTTCAATTTGATTTCGGAAATGATTCAATGTACTTCAATTTCCGAAAATGAACTCCTATACTATAGAGTGATGCCTCCCAATCGGAAGAAGAAAGGAACTACACAACATAAGCAAAAAATGGACTTGAAACAGAGTAAAGACTATCAACGCATTCGAGAAAATGTACGATTTCAGCAAGAATTTGACATAATTTGGGGTGATAAACATGGAACCGACATTAATATTCCCGAATCCTACATAAAAAAAATGTTTGCCGTCTACGAAAAGAATAGGGAAGCAGAAGAAAATAAAACTGAGACTACAGGTATGCGTTTACACGGGAGAGATCTCCATGCTTTCCCTCGTAGGGATAGAATGTTCCCCGTTGCGCACATTGTTTGCTTCCGCCTCACAAATCCGCTCAAAGTCAGGGTACGGCTCTCCAAGGAAGCGCTCCAGCATTCTGTTCTCAACGTATACAGTCTCAAATAGGTAGCACCCACGAGGATCCTGAGTCAGGATGTTACCGGCATTAAGAAAACTCCGTAAGAGGTCAGTATCACAGCCAGCACGAGTTAAAACACGTTCCAACTCGTCGTTCCGTAAACACTTTTCTGGACTCACTGTACCGTTCCGGATACCGCGCGTATGGTCAGACAACTCCACCAAGACGGCATCGAAACATGCTTTCTTGGCTGCATCTCCAAGTGACGCCCGTGCTTCTGCGTAGGCAGTTTCCACAACTTTTCGCAGTTCGACGTTACGGAGGGATACTATGTCCGCTTTCGTCACCTCTTTTCCAGAGTTGGCGTTTGGGACAATGGTGTGCAGATCACCCGGCTTTTCCCCAACGACGTGCCAAATCCAGCAAGCCACTGGATTTTCGATACCCTTCACTTTGCCGAGATACTCATATGCTTCTTCGCGAGAAACAGCCCCGAATATAACCTTTTCCGCTCTGATCAGATCGGATACACGTTGGAGTTTTGACATTCCTTCTCCTGGGGAGGAGACGAGAACCGTCTTCCATGATCTCTCGTTTTTGCCGAGCCCACCCAACGTGACCCATCGATACACATCATCCGCCGAAGCCGTATTGATGTCATCAATAACAAGCAATGGTGCTGTCTTACTCGCATCGTATTCATTCCTCAGTGCCCGCTGGAGATACGGGACTGTCTTCGCGGAGAATCGCGAGTCCTCTTGCAATTCTACATAGGTTTTGAAGCACTTCAAGAAGGGAGTGAACGTATCATCATCTTTGTAAGCCAGATACAACACCGGTTTCCCGGACAGCGAGGTGCGATTTACCAGCATCTTTGCCTCCGTTGTTTTCCCCACCTGTTTGGGCCCATACCAAATCTGAAAAAATGCTTCATCCAAGGAAGGATAAACATTCGACCGATTGATATAATAGTTTCCAGCAAATTTTTTCGGTGTGGGATGTTGCATCAAGTAGCGTAATTGGTCTTCGGGTAAGGGACGAGCGTACCAAAAAAAGGTAACAGCTTGCTGTGGCATAAATTGTTGTGTGGTGTCTTGCCAGTCAGGTGCGAAGAACCAGTTTGCCAGGAGAACCACTAACATAAGACCCACGATGGTAATAAACCACACGGTCGCCTTCCCCAAAGTCTCCTTGAGGGTATTCCAATACACATCTTCCTCAGCTGCACGTGGTGGCATGATTGCTAGGGTGAGGCAATAATAGCGTGCGTTTCTTCAAGGTCCAATTTCAGCAACGCAGTAAATTCCAGATATGCTTTGAAACCGGCAGCTAGAAGTCGTCTAGCGCTGCTATGCTAGAAGCCTTGTGAGGAGTCCGGGACCGATTTTCCCCTTGGTCGTAAACTGTCAGGTACAAAACCGTACAATTGTACCTGTTGTACCTTTCTGTACTGGGTACAGGTACAAGCCGGGTAGGTAACAAGCCAGGTACGGTCGGGTACAATCAGCTATTTTACATGTTCATTATTTTCGGATTGCAATGATCTCGCACATTTCACTGCTTCTCAACAGAACGTGTGATACTATTTTTACTTTCCTCTGGTAAGTATGGATGGTGTGGATGCATGGATTATAAGGGAGCTGGGAATTTTGGGTGAGCTACAAGGAGCGTCTACGACTTATGCAGCAATTTTGTGTCCATTTCATTCATCGCAGGGTATACATTGTTCTCATCCTCATACATTCCGTAGGAATCAGTCGACACAATGGCGTATAAAAGCGTGAAATCTGATATACATGTATGGCGCCATTTTTCCCCCAGCACCGAGAGGGAAGCCAACTCGCGGCGTTTTCTATACGCACATTGCCTGCATTGCGGTGAGAAAATCCAACCAGCTAAAACGGAGAGTACTGAACTTTGCCGGTATGTAGACGGAAAAACTTCCCGAACGTGTGGAAGAAACGATCACAAATCGGCGATTCTTCGACGACATACAAACTGTGTTGTCTGTGTGCGCTCCTATTGCAGAATCTATAGGTCGATTAGAACAAAGGAAGTCGACCTTGGCGGACTGTTTAATCGAAATATTGCGGATTTTTTATCGGTTACAAAGGAAGCAGAAAACCCTTGATCAGGACTTTTTATCCCATGTCAAAAAGGTTGTAAATTTACGGTACAACCAATACGTTACGGGCTATCACGTGCTCGCATTGTATTTGCATCCCTCCGGCAAGGATCTGTTCCACAGCAGTTCCGTTAAAAACAGCAATGGTATTCTGTCTACATTGATTCCTACTATGAAGAAGTGAAGGTACACAGAAGATCGCGCCACGAAGGTGGTTGAGCAATTGCAAGAGTACGAAAAAGAGCTCTCCAACTTTAGCTCGTCTGCTCAGTTTCAATGATAGTGGTTTAGACCCCGCCTATTTTAATGGTGCCCCCTCCTATACTTGGTCAGCATCACAAAAATTTATGAACGATAATAATGAAGAGCCTATTGAATTGATTCAAGATTATGAAAAGTTGTTATTTGTTTCTGAACAATGTAGAGGCGGATTAAGTCAAATAAGTCACCGATTCGCAAAAGCTAATAATAAATATTGTCCAGATTATGACGAAACTAAACCAAAAAGTCATTTGATATACATTGATGCTAATAGTTTATATCCAACAACTTTAAGTGAATTTCCTTTACCACATTCTAAATTTGAATGGGCTGATTTTAATGAATATACACTTGAAAAACTTCTTTCTATGGATAAATACGGCTCTGAGGGTTGTATTGTTAAATGTGATTTAGAATATCCCGAAGAACTTCATGACTATTTTAACGAGTATCCACCCGCAGTTGATAATGATGTGGGCAAATTTTCACCATTAATGAACCAAGTAGCTGAAACAATAGGTTATAAAATGCCAAATACATGTAATAAAAAACTTATTGCTTCATTAAATGATAAAAGAGGTTATGTACTTGATTACCGATGTTTACAGTTATATGTTTCTCTAGGGGTTAAAGCAAGTAGTATTACCAAAGTTTTGAAGTTCAAACATTCATATAGTCTTAAAGGGTATGTGGAAGCTTGCGAAAAACAACAGCTCATCTCCTCTCTCGGGGTTACGCTGGTCAAATGCCAGTGCAAAATGGTGGACTCCTTTTGCGGCTCATTTCACGACTTCACTACCCAGATAGAGGGCCTCAACAATCCTGCGACAACGGGGGACATCAACGCCAACGTGGCGCAAGCAGCGCCTGCCCCAGCTTCAACATCCAACTGTTATCCCGCTGAACCCCAGCCAGACTAGCGGCCAGGCTGCTCTGGCTTACCAACCCCGCAGCCACCCTTGGAATCACAATCCTCAGTGGTGGAACCTGTACCCTCGGAGCTGGGACTGATGTGTGCAGCTGACCTTCCACCAGTCATAAACGAAACGGATGTCTTCGAAGGGCGAGTCAAATTATTTTACCCTTGCGGCAAGTTGAAGTAAATTGTACATGCGCCATTACGGACTAACTAGATGAGTACATGACGAGTTGTTACCACATTCCCGAAACTTCGTTTATACCATACTGTATCTGTTTGGTGAATCATCCTGGGTGTTAACAGAGATCCCTGAAAGCGCCTTACAGGGTGATCGAGCCGTGGAAATATAAAACAATGATTGAGGTGGTGGTGAATGACAGGTTGGGCAAGAAAGTAAGGGTAAAATGCAACCCTGAAGACACAGTGGGAGACCTAAAGAAGCTGATTGCTGCCCAAATAGGTACGCACAGGGATTGATATGCTCTAAGAAAGAGAATCGAAGCGATATCCACCTTCTTTTTGCAGGAACGCGCCCGGAAAAAATTCGATTACAGAAAAACTATACCATATACAAAGACCATATCACCTTGGATGATTGTAAGTTATTGAAAATGCGAATATATGCAACTAACACTTGTGTACATCTCTTAGCAAATGCATCCGACACTGCTGCAGATGAAATCAACGACGGAATGGGTTTGGAGATGTACTACAACTAATCTAGCTAGTCATTTTTTAAAGTAGAAAGCAGTCCACAGCGGCATATACCTTCGAGATTGTATTACAGAGGGTGAAAACTGGGATGAGTTATTCGCTGAAGAAGCCGACGTATCGTACATAGCAGTAGTGCAGTCGTTTACCCGTGAACCTCCGTTGCGGCGTAATGCCTTAAAACCATGGCCACAAAATACTGATGCCATCCGTAATTTTCCGTCAATTCGGGATGAAAAGCTGTAAAGAGACGGGAAAAGGCATGCTGGCAGCCTACATTGACTTCCATCCCATCGCTGTCTACTACCGAGGCAAAAATTTCACATTGGCTTCCAGTCTTACTAATAATAGGAGCGCGTATGAACACTCCTGTGGAAGATGATAATTTCTGTGTTATCAAGTTCTCCGTGTCTCGAGTAGTACCTCGTCCATAAACTGGTAGCGACCGCTCAGCGATTGAGTTCCCTTTTTCTAACGGGCCTATTGCCCATGAACATTTATCGGCGAATTCTAGAGTCTCCTTCACACACTCTACTTTTGTATCCACCTTGATTGTTTTCTCAGCCGATGCAATTTGTCTACCAAAGTAGTTTCTCGTTACCGTCAGATCCACCACATCCAATGTCTCTTGACCCTGAGAACAGCGGAGAAGAAATGACAGAAGTTAACAAAAATTGAAATCAAGGGAGAGCTCATACTTGTACCGGATTCGTGAGTTGATGTGCACAGAGGATTAGCCCAGCACAAGTCCCCCACACAGGTTTTCCGGAATCCATAAAATCTTTCAATGGTTCCCACTGCACAAGTTGGTTATGTGAAACGTGCGGGATACCGGCAAACCTAGACACAAGCATATAACGTACCATATCTACATTCTTTGCAACAAGTGCCATCGTCGTACTCTCACCTCCAGGTATCACCAGCGCATCACATGCTTTCAGTGTCCTCTCATTCTTAACTGGGAATGACTCAATCTGAACCGACTCATCCTTGCAGGGATCCTGGCATTTAATGCTACGGAATCTGGATACATGTTCCTGCACTGCGCCTTGAAGAGCCAATACACCTATTCGAAGTGTATGCACTGAATGCATTCTTCTTTCTACCGTCCTATAGAGTCCCAAACTTCTGATGTCAGTATGTGTGCTGTGTCGCGTGTCTGTGAAGATGCGCCCCTACTTCTCGGCTATTTTCCAACTCATCGACTCTTTACCGTTTTCCTGTACACACCATATTCTTCACTATATCCATAACAGTTTTACATCTGACAATCGCAATGCGCACGTCGATCTAGTGGGGGAAGTGGTGCTCTCACTTCCAGCGGAGCGATTGAGTCACTCCACGCTTCAAGGACGGCAGAACAGCGGCATTTTCACTGTTGCAATATCGCCTAGTTTTGTAATCTATCGTTGCCCGTGATCTACACATTGATCCACCCGTAGGTAACACACCAAGGTATACTTGGGATTATACATTTTCAGCATTAAGGTAAGCAAGTTGTCGGTGTGCGTTCTGCAAGTGGAAAACTAAGAACGCCCGCATATTAGAAGCACGCGATGAGGGCAAAACTAGGATGCTCAGTCACTGAACCAGGGACATAAAAAGGATAATATTATGCGTGCCGCTCCTCTTACTAGATCGACTGGTGTTGTTAGGTGGAGGGATCCAACGTGGTAGATGTTCACTGACGTCACGGGTGTTCCCAGGTTTGCTTACAAAGAATGATTGACGTACAATGCAGGACTCTTTGCAGACTGTGGTCAACGGGGAAAACATCCAAAACCAAAGAAAAATGAGTGGAAATACGAACGGAGAGACCAACAGTACCACTGGCGGCAAAGGCCAGGTGACTGTGAAGGCTGGTCTGGCCCAGATGCTGAAAGGTACGCTTCTGACGTGAGAACAGGGGTTCTCTTGTAGGCTCGCATAGTTACGAACTGCCGTATGCATTACGATTGGATGTTTATGGTTCAACACGTCGTTTGCTGGTGCCGATTGCAGGTGGAGTTATCATGGGTGAGTCAACATCATGGATGAACGATTTTTACTCCCCGTTTGATTCATAATTATCTTCTCAACAGATGTCATCAATGCTGAACAGGCTCGAATTGCTGAAGAAGCTGGAGCTGTTGCAGTAATGGCCCTAGAGAGAGTGCCCGCAGACATCAGAAGCCATGGCGGAGTAGCCCGGAGCTCTGACCCTGCGATGATTGAGGAAATCCAGCGTGCTGTCAGCATTCCCGTGATGGCAAAGGTTCGCATCGGTCACTTTGTAGAAGCTCAAATATTGGAAGCAATGGGTGTTGATTATATTGATGAGAGCGAGGTGCTCACTGTGGCCGACGAAGAAAATCACATCGATAAGCATAACTTCCAGATTCCTTTCGTATGCGGATGCCGCAACTTGGGTGAAGCACTGGTACGTTTATCGCGGACTCAGTTATATTGCGTTTGTCTTGCGTGGACAGATAACCCTTGCATTATGCACAGAGACGAATCTCCGAAGGAGCGGCCATGATACGCACCAAGGGTGAAGCCGGTACAGGAAATGTGGTGGAAGCAGTGCGCCATGCTCGTTGTGTGAATCGCGAAATCCGCAGAGTGCAAGGAATGGATGACTCCGAGCTGTATAGTTACGCCAAGGAAATTGGTGCCTCAATTGATCTAGTCAAGGAAGTCAAGAGGCTTGGGCGTTTACCCGTGGTTAATTTTGCCGCTGGAGGAGTTGCCACCCCGGCGGACGCCGCCTTAATGATGCAACTTGGAGTTGACGGCGTGTTCGTTGGAAGCGGGATCTTCAAGAGTGGTGATGCTGAGAAGAGAGCAAAAGCGATCGTCAGCGCCGTGACGAACTATGACGACCCAGCGACCATCTGGAAAGTCAGTCGGGGACTTGGAGAAGCCATGTCCGGAACTGGTGATATCAAGCATAGTCAGGTCCAATTCCGTGAACGTGGTTACTAAATTGTTTTCATGCTTAATCGATCTGCTGTCTTGTTAGGTCTCTCGAGGTTTGGATATGATGAAATGGACCGCTGAGTGCTCTCACCTCGACCACATATAGAAAACTAAAAAGCATACAGCGTATAAATTCGCGATATCAAATTCCTTCATATCCATTCAAGATACGACAACTAACCTCCTTGAAAACATTTTGCTTCCGTGGCCTCAAGCTGAAATCTCTTCACTGCGCGGTGTGAAGCCGCTTGCCACAATTCAAATTAGAGTAGCCCCTCGATATTTTCTGTGCCATATAGTATTGTCAGCAAGACCATCGCCAAAGTCAGTCTCGACGCAGCGTGTCCTTTGCACTTGCACACAGTGGCATCGCTTTCGCATGATGGCGTCGTCATCGGGGGCCATGAATGGCCATAGCGGCCAGAAGAGACCGCGAGAAGATGGACAAAGTAGCGAATCCGCCACTAAGAAGGCTTCCATGACCTCCAATGAGGAAGAGCTTTACGACAGACAGATCAGACTGTGGGGACTGGAAGCACAAGAAAAATTGAGAAATGGAGTTGTCCTCATCCACGGACTGAATCCTCTCGGTGTGGAGGTAAGCATTGTTTCAAGGTGTTTGAATTCCAACCTCCAGACTTCTGTCGAATTTCTACTTGGGTCAGGCCGCCAAGGACCTCGCTCTCGCCGGGATCAACCTAATTCTCCTGGATAACGCGCTGGTGAAAGAAGGGGAATCGGAGCTCAATTTCGCCATAGGCGCGAAGTCAATCGGTGAAAAGGTATGTGGATGTGGCGCACTCCGTCTTTGCAGATATGGCACATTCCGGTTCTCTCTTAGGCAGAGGGCAAACGCCGCCTTTGGATTCATCAAGGAGTTGAATCCCTATATTGATTTAACAGTGCACGATGGGGACCTCCAACAACTGCTTGATTCTGGAAGCAGCCGAATCGATGCGGTTGTCGTAGCTGCCCCTGAGGGACTTGACATTGTACGTTACCTCCTGACGCTGGATGCCTGCGAAACTATGTGCATTGTATTTGTCCATTGCTGTAAGCAGACCAAAGTAAACGCTAGTTGCCGGCAACGTGGGATTGGGCTAATGGTTGCTTCACTAGCCGGACTGTTTGGGGGAATCTTCTTTGATCTGGGTGGTGAATTCGAATTCAAAGTGTAAGCCTTGAGTCGTTGTCTCTCCTACATATTCTCTGGTACATTAACTATATTGCTTGCAGAAAGGGAGAAGAACAGACGTCAATTGAGTCTCTCCGTTACGTTACGTGGGAAGAGGCCTCCAAACAATGTTGGGGCACGGCTGAGGAAAGGAAGAGAATCCGAAAACCTGAGTCCTATGCGGTGTATTGTATTTTGCGCCCATGGTTATTTCATTACGCTACACAATATGAAATTAATGAGGACGAAAATGCTCTGAGAGATGAAGCATCGAAAACGGCCGAGACCAATGGCATCCCGAAGGACACCTTGCCATACGCGATATGCTCTGATTTGAAGCGCACGCACAAAATTGCTTTACCTGCAACTTGTGCTATATTGGGAGCGGTACTCTCCCAGGAAGTTATCAAAGCGATCTCCCATCAAGATCCTCCCATGTGCAATCTATTCGTCTTCGATGGGAGGACGGGGATGGGTCAAGAGGTGAATACGGCGGCCCCATATATCGCAACTCCAACCAAGGTCGTGTCGTGAGCTATAGCACATTGATAACCGAAAACCTGGCTGGCTTAGAATTGGTCCACCTGTTTCCTATACCCGTTGATGCGATCTACGGAATATTGTAAAAAGTCAAAATCTATGGGAGAATACTTCGCTTGAACTAGCGCCCATAAGCCCCAAAAGAAATGGCTGGCTAGGGCAAATTTATTGACAACGATGTACAGTTGATCCAGGTAGGCTTCTTTGGATGTTTGATCCTCCTTAGCCGAATTCCAGTGCACGCTCTTTCGAGAATCTAGATAATGCTCAAAGAACCGATATTGACTCTGTTTGCTTGGGTACCATTTGTCTAAATCGAAGTCAAATCCGGCATACTCGCAGAAATGATTAGCAATATCAAAGCCAACGTAGTTAAAACCACCGTATTCATAGTCAATGATCATTACCTCCTCCTTTCGAGGCATATGAAGTACGTTACCGCTGAGTAAGTCATTGTGACAGAACGCAACTGAAAAAGCGTCCTTGAGTGCTCCCACTCGTGCCTCTCTAGTTCTTGAGTCCGTTGTTGCTGCCAACGAGGAAAACAGGCCGTTCCCGTTCTTGTTTTCTTCTGAAGGGAGGCTCCGTTGTAAGTTACCTAGTTCCTTGTACACCCATTGTAGATTGAGACTTTCGACCTTCTGTTGACCTTTCTCGTCTTCCATTTTGATGTCTGCTGCCATGTCGTACCACTTGTACAATGTCTGTAACCATGTATATACATGCACGTATCCCCGCTCGCCAAACTGTAGCTACAGCCAATTCTAACACTCACCTTCCACAACGATGGTTCACCATCTCCAGGCATGTGTAAATCATGCATTCTGGCGACTTGTTGCGCAATAAGTTTCTGGAAGTCCACAGGAGAAGTCTGCAAGAGAGAGATGAAAACCCCCAGTTACCTAGCAAAACATGTAGGTAGACCGTCATGCTGCTTCCGAGCTTACTTTTCCCATTTCAGGAGGATCTAAGGGGCGACTTTCGACCCAACCTTCTACTCGCCCATTGCCAAAGATGCCATACAGATGAGGACCAAACTTTAGGTCCGAAAAGTGCTTAAACACCTCTGCAGCGGACGTGTACACGTGGAATCCAAGAATTACCATGGCAGCACAGCGAATGGGTACGTACGATTGTCCTTATCGCGGTCAATCAGCACCTCCGACTTCTCTCCAAAAATGCGGACCATTGCGGCATAATCCTCCTCCTTAGAATGGTCCTTATGATACACTCTATACAGCAGATTCGTTATCCCCCCACGGATTTCTTCAATCTCCAGTCGGTTCGATTCCACTCCGTTTGCCCAGGGACATAATTGAGACACCACATAGAAGATTCCCTCCCAAATTTCTTTGGGGTCCTTGTAATTCACCTCGAACTCCACAGAGGGAATGCTATGATCCGTATTTTTGCCACTCATTCTCCACACCGTATCTATCCTATGACGACATGCACCCCTTTACGAAGCACCCACGTTGTCCTTTCTCTCTCTCTCTCTCGAGCGACTACATGACAAACCTACCTGGTACTTAGGCGAATGTGAGTGCGTATATGGTAGGGTGCGGCACTGTGGTGGCAAGCTATGGCTTTGTGAAGTATCGCCTACGGTGCTTAGCAGCAACGGCACCTATGCCCGCGAAGAACCAACACGCAGACCCACAGACAACACAGGTTGTATTGGGAGATTTTTGTTTGATAAAGAATGCCAAGTTTCTTCACCTGATGCAGGGATGGATCCCTTGCGTCTTCCTTTGAATACAGCGGCATGTTTCTATTTGTTTCTCAACACAACTAACAATCTTAATGCTAGTTAGATTAAGCAAGGGCACCCATAGGATCCCATGGTGGCAAAAACGTGACCTCCCTCTGCATCCACGCTTCTTTAGCCTCTTCTGAAAGATCGGAGGTTTCGACTGCAAGTTGGTACACATGCTCAGAGAACCACTCGTCAGTCATAATGAGATAGCCCTCGTGGGGACTCTTGTCTCCCCAACTATTCTCCACCCTCCATCTGCGAAACAAGTTAACACACACGATTACCAAAGTAGGAACGGAAAGGCGAGCACGAAGCAAAACGTACTTAGTAACAGGCGACTTTTCGCCTGAGGAATGAGTATGAAACCCAGAGAACGCCATCGCATGCGTCATCATGGCGTCTCCGTATACCAACCGCATTCTCTTATCCATTTCCGGTTTCGCACCAAAGACGAGAGAATAGTCCAAGAGCTTGGTATCAAGTACTCCTGGGTTCGAAACCAAGTCTTTGGCGACGTCGCAACCGAACCAAACCAGCCGTCCACTTTCCAATTTGGCACGAGCCATTCTGCGTACAACTAGACGTTACCTAAGACAAGAAGTCCCATCCCATACGTGTCCTATTCATACCTCTTCAGCTCTTCGATTGGCAAATTCAGGTACCTCACGTTGTACGCCGTACCCACCACGTTTCCTAGACGAGACACTGAGTATAGCTTGTAATACTCATGCCGGGGATCATTAACAACTGAAACGAAGTCTTCCAAACGAACAGGGACCATTTCGTCGTAAAACTTGCGAGGTGTCATGTCCGTGTATGCGTGGTACTTTTTGTCCTTGTCATCTGCACCAAGTGTGATTGCTTACCACGTGAAGGGCCGTACTTTTACAGCTCTACACCCGTCTCGGCAGCTTACAATATATCCAGTCAAAGGACTCTGGAGGTTGTCCCAAGTACACAACCAATATGCGATGTACCATCTCCATTATCTCTTTCCTAAACTTGACTAATTCGGAGGTCGACCCCTCGTTGGCCAGCTCCCGCAACTTGGGAGCCGCCTGAATGGAGTAATGCGCATGCTCATGAGCTCGGAAGCGGATAAGGAGAGCAACGTTGAACTTACGTCACGTAGTTTCCTTGTGATAAGGGAGTTCATGTGCCCTGGTTTCCCACAGGCTTCACTTTCACCGTACACGCTCTTGGGAACGACACCGTGTTTGGTTAAGAGAGCCTGGAACATGGCCAACTGACCGCCGTCGTCGAGTGGACTAGACAAAACTGCGTAGGTATTGGGAAGAAGGATAGGTGGTATCTTTATCGATTCCTCTGTGGTAGCACGTATACGCGGTTCAACACTTACGATGCATGACTTCTCTGGATGACGGTGCTTGGTCAGCCGTGTCGATGATCTGCTCCATGAAAAAGTTGGCCCGTTCCAGTTTGTCGTAGAAGAAGAGGTACGATTGGCTGAGTTCAAAATCTGAGGGCAGATTGTATTTTTCCATCATGGACTGTCGAAGGACATTCAGCGCCGCAAACATCCAGCAGCGTCCGGAAATGGATTGGTTTGTCGCTTTCCCCTCCGTTTTGACTTTGTGTGAGAACACATTGGTCAAGGACTGCATTCTCTCGCGATCCACGAGAGCCTGAGAGGGGTGCGCCTGGGTGACGACATTCCTCGCCAAGCGCGCTGTGGAATCGTTGCGCAGCGCTGTGTTGCGCTCCTGCACCCATTCATGCGTCAACTGATTCGCCATAGTCTTTTTTTTCTCTTTTTTTTTTTCTGTCTCTCTCAACGCAATTGTTGTATTGCACGACGCAGTGCATGCACACTCTAGATTTCGCTTTCTACCAACAACACTAGAAACGCAACCTCAACTGCCTGTGAAACAGGTTCGTGAGGAAGTCGATCCTGCGACGTCAAGCGAGAAGCCGCTGCTGTGGTGGACCAATGGACCATATAACTTTGTCAAAGGTTTGCGGATGGTGGATTTGTCAGTTGGTGTATGCCGCTCGATAAGTGCATTAATTCTCCTAATTGACTAGAGAGACGAAAGAATGTGTATAAGGTAGACAGAGAGGAGAGGGAGGAGTATGACACAACAACAGCAGCAGCAGCAGCAACTGAAACAGCGTTTTCGTAAGCATACGACGGAGATCCACGCTGTACCACCCCATCTCCAATTCAATCCGTATATCGAAAAAGGTGCGTCTTTCGCTGCACTGTTTCTGTGGAGTCGTCAGGACGATGCATGGATTGGTGCTGCAGGATATCGAAGAAACCCAATTTCTCCCGAGAACTGCGTTAAGGAACTTGTCAGCTACTTCCACAATGAGCTTTTCAATATATTCAGCCACGGAATACAGCTTGTCATATGCTTTACTATGTTCTTACGGAAGCTTATGCAAGGCGAAATCTTGGAGCTTCAGCACGAGGTAGAATATGGATGGATTGAGACTTGCTTCTTGTTTGGAGGCATTTTAGTATTCGGAGGATCTGTGTTGTATCACACATTCTTATCAGCCTGTGAAAGTACAGAAGCATACAGACGATTGTTGTTGGTGGATGTCATGGGGGTGTGGTTGATTAACAGCATTATAACGTGGAAGTGCTTCTGGCTGACATTCTTCTGCTGGAGCCCGTACCTTAAACTCATCGCAATCGTTTTACCATTGGGTTTCGCATGCTCTATACTGTTGAATGCTACGAAAGCTTCTTCGAGGGGTGCCGCGTTTGCCTTGATGGCTGCATTCCGATTGGGGGTCCTCATTGTGCGTGTGCTACGGCTGGGTTACACATTAGATACGAGTGGAGGCTTTTACTTGTGGATTGCAGCTGAAATAGGTGGGTTCGTTGGTGGTCTCGTCAATGTTTTAAGGATTCCTGAAAAGTGGCCGAATCGCCCCCATTGGATCGATCTAGTAGGCAACAGCCACAACATCATGCACGTCTGCACAGTGATAAGCTACTGGATCGTTTGGTTTGCATTTTGGTTAGACGCAAAGACGGCTGTTACTCTGAAGAACTACCCAGTTTGCAACTGATATGCTCGCAGAAGATTGTACACAATGCACTTATATCATTTGTGACATGTCAAAAATTAGCCTAGCAGCCGGCGCCGGGCACCCTCTTCTGAAGTTTTCGTCTGAGAGGCTTGCGGCACACTGTTGAACGCAATACACTTGTTTGATTTGTCGAACTATGGCGTTTCGTCCCGTCTTTCCTTAGAGAAGCATAGCGCCTTGGAACTTCCCCCCGCCCCTGTGTGAAGTTCGCGTCTAACTGTCGTTCAAAGTTGGAGCGAGTTCTGCCCTAGTCTCAGCCATTAGGACTGTGATGAATGGCTATTGTCAATAGGACACATATAATAGTATCGATTTAACGCAAAATCAATAACTGAACACCAAAACGTCCTGTGTTCATGTAGAAGGGAGCCAAGCAAGTGCTTAACTGCGCGGCAGACATGTCCGAAATCGGAGTGTCTCACGTGCATGAGGAGGGGCCATACGGCAAGAATGACTCCCATACGTCTCCCTCTATCGCGGCGATGAAATGCGAAAATGGTAATGGGTCTCCATGGGAGAAAAGCAAGTCCGAAGGATCTCGGTCGGAGCAGCGGCAGGATGGAAATGGGCACGAATACGCTGCTCAAGAGGAGATTCATGACGATACCACCGATTTGATCTCACCACGGAAGCGAATGAAACAATCCCCTACCCTCGTAGAAGAGGGCGCAGCCACAGCAACACCAGCTTTAAATGCGCTGAACGACGCCACTCGTGCAGTTAAGGACAATACCCCCTCAACTGCCAAGGATAGTCATACAAATGGCGACAGCTCTCACGCGTCAGGTACGACAGCAACTCAGTGTACTCTTCAGACAGAGACGAGCGGCCGCTCGTCCAACGTACCTGCAGGCCCTGTGTACAGCTTTAACGACAGCAGCGAAGCCGTGGCAAACAAGGGAAACAACCGCAAGTTCACTCCAACAACTTTTGGTAGGGGATATCACATGGGATTGTTTGGTGCAAACTTGCGACAAGGTATATCTGGCGGGTTTGGGGCTATGCCGCGGTTCGGTAGTTGGTTGTCGACGTCTGACGATCGCTCAGGGAATGGTAATTCGAGCGCGAACAATGCTGATGGTAAGGGTGATAAAAATGGAAACGAAAAGTCGGCCCTCACTCTTAGCGTGACGCGCACAAAGGACGGTAAAGACTACAACGAAATGAATGAAGAGGAACGAGAACGTTTGAGGGCGGAAATGGCTTTTGAGATCCACATGGGCGATCGCATAAAATGTGAATGCTGCAAGAATGCACACAAGCGCTGGAAGGAAGAGTATGAGAGCGATGGTAAATACGACAATCCATATGATTATAAACAAAAATACCAGAGGAAAAAAGAGACCATCGAGGACTACTATATTCAGAAAGTGAAAGAACAATATCGTGCCAAAATTCAGCGAGTGGACGATGATGAAAAGGGTCGCATTATGATAGCGAAAGAGCCTCTTAAGAAGGGAGATTTTTGCTGTGAATACCGGGGCCAGCTGATCCCTGCGACGGAAGCGTATGAGAGGGAGGAAACGTACGCCGAGTTTGATTTCGGGTGCTACATGTATTATTTTGAACACAACGGGATGAAGCATTGGTAAGATTGGTCCAGTGCGTAGTTTGATATGTTTGAAGTTTACCCAAACGTACATACTTGTGCTGCAGTCTCGATGGAACAGCTGAGCGCCCGGACTACGGAATAGGAAGGCTCATTTCTCACTCGCGAAAGAACCCGAACTTGCGTACAATCAAGTTAGTCATAGAGCATATACCCCATTTGGCATTTATTGCGAAGAGAGATATTGAGAGTGGAGAAGAGTTGGCCTACGACTATGGCGACTATGACGGCGGGGTTACATCTGAACTTCAGTGGCTCAACAATTCGTGAAGAGCATTTGTTCCGTTGGTTCCCTGCCGGCCAAATTCTCCGGAGTTTCTTGCTGAAGATATCTCTGGGTGGAGGACAAGGAGCAATCACAACCGGTGGGAGGACCTAACGTGCATTAAGAATACCGCCAAAGCTAATAGATATTCGTCCTGAAAGTATTGTTGCGGAGCTTGTCATTTTGATCCGAAGATCTCCACCTCGGCGAGAGGCTTGTAAGGCTCGCAAGGTGGATCTGCTAAGTGTTTGACCCCAGTAAGGACCGAGAACAGTGTGGGAACTCCCATTTACCGGATCCTCGGGAATGCCGTTCCATGGGCTGAAATCTGTGTGTGAATTTGTATAATAGTATCATGGCTGTCTGGTAATTATCTCTAGGTCTCGCATAATGCGTAAAATAACTTACACCTCGAGCAGAAGTCGAAGGCACGGCTAGTAGACTTGAGGGTAACAGAGACCCCTTGCACCTTCATTCGGTCGTCTACAGCGGACTGGTCTACTCTCAGCAGTGCGTCTGTATTTGGTGACATCGTCTGTAGTGCATCTAGCGTTACCTCATCATTTAATCGTATAATCAATTTATTCGTCGCTGAAGAATGTAGCACTTCTTGACAGGGGAGGTCGCCGACAGTCTGAGAAACAGTGTACAACGTCACTATTGGACCGTGTATGTTCCACTGATCTTAAGACTTACGTAGTCTATAATCTCTTGTAAGGAACTGGTAATCTCCACAGGAGTTGGTGGATTTCGCGGGAACCGCATTGACACCGCATCGTGATCATCTTGATCAACGGAGACAAACAAAGGACCACTAAGGCTGCGAAATTCTATCTCAGCGTTTCCGTTTTCCTTGACCCGCAATAAAACACCGGCCGCGGCCAAGGTTGCATGCCCACAAAGTTTCACTTCTGTTGTTGGGGTGAACCATCTTATACTAAACACCTGCGCAGACTAAGCGGACGCCACGCTAAGACACTCTAGTCATCCACCCCCTCGCCGGACCCCTACCTTGTCTGATGACCAGCGCTGTGTTTCTTCATCTTCCTCCTGTCCTTCGGATAAAGGCTGCAACGACTTAAAGTGAGTGTTAGCACTATCGATAAAACTCATACGTATACCTGTTGAAGAGCTAGAATATCCATACCTGCACAAACGTTGTTTCGGATAGGTTGATTTCCGAAGCAATCCGTTGCATTTGCTGTTCAGAGAGTTCTGTATCTACCGGCACCAAGCAGATAGCCGCAGGATTACCTGTAGGTTCCCATCCGGCTTGTCCACTGCTTCTGAGGCTGAATGCATCGGCCTTGTACAGCTCCATTTTCCCACTCTGTCCAGGCCAGGCGTAGATGGCGGTCCCACTATCGTTGAGGGGCCCCACAAAATCCTATTCTGCCTTCTTTACAACCAGAACAGATAGGAATCTGCCATAGGGCACGTATCATACGATGCTTCCAGTTCACAGCAACTTCACACAAAGTTCACATGCTTGCTAAGATTGGTCCAAAGACCGAGAGGCATTCAACGAACGGGCTTCTCGCAGGAAGAACTAAACGGGAAGTGAGCTGGACGGGGAGACATGAGAATAGCAGCGCTGCTTTTCGTGGATACCGGTCCTCCGTTAAAGGAATACCCGTGGTTGCGTTTAGCTGGAAACCCATGGTACATTACTGTTACTCCTAAAAACTATCAAAGAACTTCAGGCTGAGTAGAATTCAATGACTTCAGGAAAACAACAAATCATGCAATGTAAAAGAAATTTATCAACGTGGGAACAAGGATGCGGAAGACTTCCTTCAGGTTTGGCCCCATGTGAAGTTCGTTCGTCGTTTTGATTTGACGAAAACAGGACAGGAGAAGCGTCCCCTGTTAGTACAGATGGGATAATGAACCTTGTATCCAGTATGGTGAGTACAAGAAGACATTGATCAGAGTAACTTTAGCTTCTTGAAGTCTTGATGAGATCACTGCGCTGCTAGTCCAGAGACGAGGTGCTTAAGAAATTTCACAACGTGGGGAGGTTGTACTGTTCTATCTCCGCATCGCCCCGCTGGTTCGTCTTGTATACAAACAAAACAATACAGCAATGAATGAAATTGATGACGACTCGTTCTATGCCACCTACTATTGCTGGTGGGTGCATTCGCATTCCTAGCGGGGGCACAAGCAGTTTGCTTGTATGGCCACAACCCACATCGAATAAGCTTAAAGTTGTTTGTATTGCTATCATTTTCAAATATATTCAACCGAGGATCATACTTAGAGAATTCAGCGATACACACCATACAGATTGTATCGTACAGGCGGTTTGCCAACACCTTCTCTCGGAAACTTCACAACATGCTCTTTGGTGGGATTCCAATCATTCCATGGAAAGCCAACATAGTCGCACTCTTTGGCACGGAATGTGGTAAGCCAAGTACACAGTGGAATTTTACTAGCCTGGTATAGGTTCACAGGATTGGGGCATTATTAGTCACTCACATGGAGTGGACGGCACAGTTGAAATAGATGACTTCACAAGCCCCAGATGAGCATGCTACAGCTCCTCCCGGAATCTCCATATCGGTCGAGTCAACAGCGCAGAGCTTTGCATCTAGGAATGGGATCGAGGACAAAGCGAGAACGGAGTCGGTGCTATCCGAGTACGATGATTTCGACAGCCTTCGCGGGAGAAAACCAACCAGTCCACACATTATGCCGTCTGTACCGAGTCGGATGATACTGGCATTTCGGGGAGGTTTAGTCGGATTCCTGAGCTCTGTGTGGTGCTTGCATCCCCAACTAGGCGACACTATTTTACAGCTTCGTGTTCTCGTTCCCTTACTAGCTGTTATTTCGGGGATGGCTCCTACCAAGGGGATCTCGGTTAGACTCACAGTGTTGCTCTTGGTCGCTGTGGGGTCAGCTGCTCTCTATGTAGCATGCTGGTTTGCACTCTTTGGGTCATCCGAGGTTTCTGCGACGTTTGCAATACTAGTAGCTGGCTTCACCACCTACTCGCTGAATGTCCGCCAGCCTGTGCAAAAAGTACTCCCTGGAATCGTTGCTATTCTTACTCTAATACAGTTCACAACAACTGAAACAAGAGAGAGCGATGTTTGGCAGGCGCTGGGGTCTGCATCGCTTGGTTGTTTGGTGGGGGTGCTTTCTAACGTTATTCCGTTGCCTTTGACTACATCCGTTCCGATTTCGTCGAACAGCTTACGGCTGGTGGAAGATACTTCATGTGGCGAGTTGCACATTCGTCTCCAGGAAGCAACAACATTGACGAACCTTTCCTTCCAAACCGCAGTACAAGCATTTGGGATGGGAAACAAATGGAGTTTCCAAATAGAAGAAGAGTGTGGGAGTGAATCCCCAAAAACACCGCAGCTAGTAGAGGACTCGTCCGGCTCCGGTTCGGGGGTGGGTTCACTTCCGAGGTTTCGGCTAACGCAGGCATTTCTGGCTAATCTTTTGCATTCAGTGTCCCAACATTTATACAGCATAGCAGCACTAAAACTCCCATCGCGATGGGAAGAACGCGTTACCTTCCGTAGTTGGACCTGTCGGAACAGATTGTCTGCTGATGAGCTGAACGAGTTATGGTCAGATCCACTCTTTAAACTATCGAGGATTTTAAGGTTCATTACGGGAGCTATTGCACGATTGGAGGAAGTGCTACAGGAGAGGTCTTCGGCAAACCGTTCAACGTTGAAGAACTCTACGCTTCGTAAAGTAGCTCTGTCTTATATGCGAGCATCGCATCCCTTCATAGAGGAAGTAACAATACGATGCGTGGATTGTCTAGACAAGGCTCGGAGAGTGGGGGATAGGAGCTTCCACGGGAAATTGCAGAAGACCGAAGTTGCTCAAGCACTGTCGTCTATGGAGGAGGCAGAAGCACGCGTTGCGGAGGCTATAAACCGTTGGAGTCAACAACAGCAGAAGATTCGCTCTGAGCTCTTTGTGCACTCTTCTCATCTAGACACTTCCATAATTCATACTTCTCCCGATACCGAGTATGATATGCTGACCAAGATTAATTGCGTGTACGCATTTTTCCTGGGAGTTCGCCGGTATGCAGAAGTGTCTCTGTTTGTCTCGCGTTCAGTCAAACAGAAACTACGAAACAAGTCTGCGGAGGGGGAGGCAAGTAGTCTTGCCTGCCAATGGACGCCGCTGAAGAACTACTTGAAACACCTTAAACCAGATAATGACTCATTGAAATATGCTCTCAAGGCTACATTGTCTCTTATGCTGGCCTCCAGTTTGTCATTAATACCGGCCTTGAGGGCTAGACTGAAGTTTGCTCATTGGGCCGCAGCTGCTGTGGCGTTTGTGGCTTCTCGCGCAGAATCGATCACGTACCAGCAGGGTATAAGCAGGCTCCAAGGTACTGCAGTGGGTTCTGCCATTGGCTTCCTCGTACTAATTTTTGGTGACGGTCGTGTTTGGGCTAGTGCTATTGCAATGAGCATTTTCATAGGTTTGTGTTACGGGGTTTACGCGAATGGGGAACAACCTCTGTCGGATGCTGCTCGGGTCGCTGCATTTACCTCCGGGATTATTGCGTTGAGCTCTCACGAGGACTCCTCAAGCGCATCCGAGGCGGCCCTCTTCCGAGTACTTACTAACGTATTGGGAGTAATCATCCTCCTTGCTGTGATGATGTCAATATTGCGACAAACCGCTTCGGACAGTGTGTGGGCAACACTAGAACACTCACTCAATCTTCTCTCTAGGGCACTAGACAATAGTGCTGAAGAAATTACCTACTCGTTGGATGCCAAATCGTGTGACGAAGATCGCTTGCTAACATCGTCTGCAACTATCGACCGAGTTCACTCAACTCTAGATCAGTGCAAAGCATTTCTTCCTCAGGCAGAAACTGAACCCTTGCAGTGGAGTTTGCCCTTTGACCCTGATCTAGAAGGGGCAATTTTTCGCAGCTTAGTCAGAGATGTACAGCGAGCCACCCGTGCTACTGCGGCTATCAACCAGTGTTGCCTGCAGCTAGAAAAACAATTGCCGTTTGAAACTGCCCTCATGGTTAAACAAATGATTTCCAATCGGAACAGTATTTCTTTCAACATGAGCTTATGCATTATCATTGCGGAGACGTGCGCTGTGAATTTGGTACCAATGAAAGGCTATGTCAATGCGGTGGTCTCTTTGCTGAAGGAGGTAACAGGTGTCCTTAGTCAAGGACGGGCCACTCGTCTAACGGAGAACAGCTACAAGAGGCTACAAGATATTGAACGGAAGTTGCACAAGGCTCAAATTTGCCATTCTCATGCGCAGCACGTATTTGAGAATACTCTAAGATTACGCCTTGAAATCGAGCAGCGTCTGAAGAGCGAGCCCGATCGACAATTGGAATTGATTCAGGAGAGTGAAAGCCAGTGCATAGCCTGGAGTGACGACGTTCGACGACGGTTCCTTGAAGGAACTCCCGATAATGGAGAAGCCAAAGCTTTCGTATCGGACGACGAATCTTCCAATGCTTTGCGATTACTGTACCTAGTGTTTCCAACGCTTTCTTTTGCCCTGGATGAAATGGTGGAAGCAATGAGAAGCATTACTATAAGAGTGTTGGAGCTTCGCTTGGCAGTGTGTACGTTTAGTTGACTTAGTTTAGTTACTTTAGCATGGATCCAAAATGTGGTTGTTGGGGTGGCAATTTCGATGATCCTATCATTTGATCTCTGGAAAAAGCGAATTGAATCTGGACAACAGCCCTAAATGCCGTGGTTCAAGCAATGCTTCTAAGGCGCTAGTAGGATCACTCGCACTGCTAATTTGAGCAGAAAGACGGGATCCGGTCGAAATATGCTATTTTCATTTTTACAGCGCTTTGAAGGATCTCATGATGCTGGTGTAACATATGAAGCAACACTGGCCACAACCAAGCGGGATTGAGCATAAATCAGCCATGTGTAATGCCATTGCGGCAGAAGGCAGTTGTCGTTTTAAGTTCAAATCAATACAACTTTGCCCCACATAGTGCCACTCTTATTCTCTTTATGGCATTGCCACGGTGGTACCACCAGTGACGTCACACTTGAAGTGTAAGCTTGCGACCGACTGTCCTGCGACCCTGTGTGTGCGAGATAGCCAGTGAGACTGCTTCCTCTTGGAAGTCAGCCTTGCGATGCTGGTTAAACCCCCAGTTTTCCGCGTTCAATGAGTTTGAAAAGCATCTCATACTGATATAGCAAAGAGGTAGGAAAACAGCGAACCTATCGTATATGGCATACTGTAAAGCTTTCTGAATTGTTTGAACCCCAGTTTACAGCCAAGACTCAGGCTCGCCAGTTCAAGCTCTAGTTAGCAGTATAAGTCCACATGCATGTCCTTTTTCATTTTTGGTTGGAGAAATCTTGGTGAGGAGTCTTCTGTTTGTTTTTGAAGGAAGGATTGATTCAATACGAGGCGCTTGGAAAGATGTGGAAGGGGTACTTGCACCAGACAGCGCTTGCGCTGGCGTTAGTGGCAATGCTGAGTGCAACTGCCTACTCGTCCAGCACCCCTACTCCATCTTCGAGTGCATCGAGTAGTTTAACTCCGACTAGCTCAACCTCTGTGACGGGTACGTCGGCGGAATCACCTTCTTCTACTGCAACTGGTTCCTCCTCCGGCACTAGTACCCCGTCCTCCACGGGTTCAAAAACGTCTTCGCCAACGAGTACACCGAGTGTGAGTACTACACCTTCGCCGACTTCATCCGGTAGTAATTCTCCTACTGCATCAGAAACCGCGACTCATTCCACTACAATCACACCTACACCTTCCCTATCTGCGACGGAGACACGGACCCCTTCGATGACTCCGTCCGAAAGCTCGACACCCACTGGAACACCCTCTGAGACTTCTACCTCCACACCAACTCCCTCTTCATCTGTGACGGAGACAAGAACGTCTACATCGACTCCGTCTGAAAGCTCGACTGCCACTGGTACATCCTCCGAAACCTCCACCCCATCGGAATCCGCGACAGTTTCAGCGACGGTCACGAGCAGCTCCACACCGACATCGTCCTCGACACCGACGCATACACCCACAGGAACTCCCACCGCGAGTTCATCAGCGGATTGCCCTTGCCCAGCAGGCTATCGCTGTGAATTTGGCGTCAGAGAACTGTGTGATGAGGGACAGTTTTCGGGTGTGGGTGACACCACATGTCACGATTGCCCATCCGGTCATAGCTGCCTTTCAGGAATGGCTCATCCGGGTATGTCACTGTTTTTGAGACCTAAGTTATGACGAAGCACATCGATCACCTGCGTTTGTATTCGAGATCTCTGCAGAACGCTGCCCGAATGGGACATACTCTTTGGGGAAGCAAGGTATTGAAGAACCTAATATAGTCTGATATCCTGACCAGCGTAACGGGATTGAACTGTTGCAGGCTATTGTATCTCATGTCCTCCTGGTTTTAGCTGTCCTTTACCTGATGACCCTCCTGAACCGTGTCCACGCGGCAGTTTCAGCATTTTGGGTGTGGACAGTTGCACGATGTGGTAAGTGAGAAGATGTACTCATACGCACCTACTGGAAATGTGGTTACCAGTTCCCATACACCTGCTCCAGTCCTCCCGGTAGCTATACCCCGGGAAACGGCTCTTCAAAGTGTTGGACATGCCCCCAAGATTTCTCCTGTCTTGATCCTAGCGAGCCACCACAGTCTTGCGGAGAAGGGAGCTTCTCGTTCGAAGGGTCAAGTACTTGTCAGAGGTGCCCTCCTCAAGGCGCAGCTGGAAATGAGAACACGACGTCAAGTACGTGTAGTCCTTGTCCCGCCGGATTCAGCTGCGAAACGCTCGATGGGCCTACCCGGTGCCCAGTAGGCTGGGTTTCTTCCGTTGGCGAGGCTTCGTGCTCGAAGTGTAGTAATGGCACGTTTGCTGAACCATCTCAAGAAGACTGCAAAGAGTGTCCTCTCGGTCATGCATGCGGGGATGCAACATGGAGCCCGACTCCCTGCGAAGCTGGATATTTTGCATCTGAACAAGGATTGGATACCTGCTTACCGTGTCCAGCCGGAACGTTTTGTTCGGGGCGTGGTTCGGTGCATCCTCAGTTGTGCCCTAATGGCACAGTATCGGATACGGCATCACTTGGTTGCACGGAGTGCCAAAGGGGTTTTCAATGTACTGATCCTGCAACCGCTCCGGGACAGCCCTGTGCAGTTGGCCAATATGTCGTCTTGGTGGAAAGTGGTCTTTCCTTGTGCGCTAGTTGCCCCGCGGGGTTTGCTTGTCCATCAGTAGCAGAACCCCCGGAACCATGTCCGCAAGGTAGGCCAATATGTCTATGAAGGACTCCACGCAAAAACGTTGAACTTGTGTGTTGTTTCCTTATGCGACCACTGCAGGTACATTCTCCTTGGGAAACAATACCGCGTGTACCCCATGCCCCCCAGGCTATAAGTGTCCATCAGTGGCGCATATGCCGATTAGTTGTTCGATGGGATCCTTCGCAACGAATGGGTCAACCGAGTGTGCTTTGTGTCCTCGCGGCTATTTCTGTCCCACAACTTCAAGTGTGCCGCTGCAATGCCCTCAAGGACACTACGCTGACACGACAGGTATGACCGAATGCGAAGCTTGCCCTGCAGGTACGTAACATGCTCGGAGAGAATGAACTTGATTGGGAAGTAATGCTGTTTTTGCAACGTCAGGGTTTTCGTGTCCCGATCCCTCCAAATCACCGCGTCGCTGTGTCTTCGGTTCATTTTCTAAAGAGAAAGCTCTAGAATGTTCGGATTGCCCTCCAGGTTATAAATGCCCCTCTTCTAGCGGTGATCCCATCGCCTGCCCAGCAGGCACGTTTTCCACGGGCCATCAAGGCGTGTGTACCCCTTGCCCGCCAGGCTATGGTAGGTGGTGGTCGTGCTGAATTAGAAGCAAAATTTTCATGAGATCGTTCTACTCTTTTATCTGGCGAACGCAGAATGTCCTTATACAACCATTGACGTACTCCGACCGTGCCAGAGCGGATATGTTTCGGGAAACAACTTTACAGCCTGTGTCCCATGTCCAGCAGGTCACGACTGCACTTCGGCAGATATTGATCAAGCAGTGGAGTGCCCCGAGGATCATTTCTCCGAGGCGGGAGTAGCCCGATGCACACCCTGTCCTGCCGGCTTCTCGTGCCACAATCAGACTGCCGTTACACACCCTTGTCCTCCTGGCACATACTCTTCTGATGGACAATGCAAGATTTGTGAAGCAGGGGACGTATGCTATGATCCCGAAGAAGGGGGAAGTACAGGAACTTGCGACGGAGCCGGAGAATATAGTCGCGAAGGAGACGTTGTCTGTAGAATATGCCCTCCAGGTTATGACTGTAGTGGCGGAAATACCGAGGAGGACCTACAACGATGTAGTCCCGGTGAATACTCCGTGGACCCCAATAGTGGCTGTCAAACCTGTCCGGCTGGGCAAATGTGCCCATCAGTGGAAGAACTACCGCTTCAGTGTCCTCCTGGAAGTTGGTCTGTAACAGGCAGTGTGAATTGCACAACCTGTTCAGCTGGGTAAGTATTATGGTCATTGTTGGGATACATATAGTGCATGAAACGCGTGATACACCACAGGTACTACTGCCCTTGGCCTGCTGCTAACGACGAAATCATTTGTCCGCGAGGAACTTGGAGCAAAGCAGGAATGACAGTGTGTCGACTGTGCTCGGCGGGATATTTATGGTACGGCAATACAATTTTCATTCAGTGGCATGTATATGCTGTGTTACGTTGTTGTTATCACTCTCGCTTTACTCTGGTGCAGCCCCCCTGGAAGCACTGAACCTTCTTATCTGAATGAAACTCAATGTAATGTAGAACCTGGGACGTATTTTTCGCTAGCGGGACGTCAAGATGTAAACGGTATAGAAGACGACCAAGAAACCGAGGAGTGTCCACCCGGAACCTATGGTATCAAGTCCTGTGGCTCGGGTTTCGATGAGGCATGTTTGACCTGTCCTCCTGGACAATATTGTCGAGAAAGCGGTAGCACTATTATTGATAACTCGACTAGAGGCATCTGTGGTGTTGGCCACTTCTGCCCTGCTGGTACATCCGAGCCATTATTGTGTCCTGCGGGAACATATCAACCGGGAGAGGAAAAGGCATCCAGGCATGATTGCCTCATTTGTCCGGAAGGCTTTTATTGTCCACTATCCGGAACAGTGAATCCAGTGGAATGCATGGAGGGATTTTTTTGTCCTCCTGCAACTGTGAACTCTACCCAAAACCCTTGCGCTGCTGGAACGTGGTCTAATGTCAGTGGTATCACGAGTGCAGATCAGTGCCAGAGTTGCCCTGCCGGTAATTACTGTCCAACAGGCTCGAGCTTCCCAATCCCATGCCCCCAAGGAACGTACAATCAACATAATGGTGCTATGACTCTGAGTGGGTGTCAACCTTGTGATGCAGGGACTTCTTGCACCGTTACTGGTTTAGTTTTTCCAAACGAGAACTGCATGCCAGGGTAAGGGATTTCCTTAAAAACACAATACATTGTGTCAATGATACTTTTTCTCCCCTTTCCCTTGACAACAGGCATTACTGCCCACCGGGAGCTGTCACTGGATCTGAGTATCCATGTCCTCGGGGAACGTTCACCGCCAATGATAGTTTGACCCTTGCAGCACAATGTACTACATGGTAAGTGAGCGTGTCACCCAGGACCGATATATGAAATACAACGAAGAACCATTTGGTACTCTTCTAACGCCGTGGAATGCTATGACAGCCCCGCGGGATATGCTTGTCCTCAAGGAAGTGGTGGTAGCCAACCTGTGGAGTCGTGCCAACCCGGGCACTATTGTCCGGCTGGTACAGGTTCTCCAACTGCCAATCCGTGCCGGCCAGGCACATGGTCGCCCCTCAACAATTTAACGTCCGAAGAAGAATGTTCTGTATGTCCTGAAGGTCACTACTGCGTCGGTGGAAAAGCGGAGGTGTCAGGTGAATGTGCTCGGGGGCATTACTGTCCTTCAGGTACGTCTGGGTTGGAAACCGTTACGTGTAATCTTCGTCGCCACATAGCTGTTTATGTTTTCAGGAACCACCTGGCCTACGTCCCATCCTTGTGAGGCGGGGACTTTTTATCCCCACACCAACGGAACCCAGCAAGCAGACTGTTTCGCTTGCCCTCCTGGCTCCTACTGCCTTGACAGCAGCAGCTTTCCACGATCATGCTTGGCGGGAACCTTCGCTAACACAAGCCGTTTTGAAATGCCAAATCGCACAAGCACAGGCTTCCCAGAGTGCAATATATGCCCTGCCGGTTACTTCTGTGAGGAAGGTACTGTTACACCGCGTCCATGTGGCAAAGGCTATTTCTCGAAATCCGGGGAATCAGAATGTATGTGAAGAAGGGTGTGACTTTTCTGAGTAGGTTTGGAGCACGTGTGAGGTTTTTGTGTAGCAGGTAGGAAGTGCTTGACTGGGTTCTATTGCGATAAGGATGACACTTCATATGACGATATGGTTGCTCACAAAATCTGTGAAGGAGGCCTTGTATGCAATGAGGGGATGGATCGAAGTCCAAGCAGCCCGGGGGACAATTGTCCTAAGGGTCATTTTTGTCCTTCTTCAGCCGGGCTGTTTCCTATTACTCTGTATCCTCGCCCATGCCCGGCTGGTACCCATGCTCTGAAGGGAGGGCAGGCTGAATGCGATCCCTGTCCTTCAGGTAGCTTTTGTCTTGAGAAAGCCATTGAACCTACAGGAAACTGCTCTGCTGGATTTGTTTGTCCCGAAGGTTCAACCTCGCGTACACAAATTCCTTGTCCAGGTTAGTGGTTTTCAACGAAGGTTTGTTTTCTTTATCGTTGCAAAGTCTCGCGATACTTAGCTGCAGCTGGGACTTACCTTCCGACAAGCGGAGGCAAAAACGAAAACGAATGTCAAGCATGCCCCCAGGGCTTTCGTTGCCCTGGAGGTGGAGTTGCTTCTCCACTGAAGTGCGAGAGTGGCGGATATTGCCCGGAAAATTCAACCACACTGCATCTGTGTCCTAAAGGAACGTTTGGAAACCAAACAGGGTCGGTGGCGGAGTCAGATTGTCAGCAGTGTCTCCCAGGGTTTTATTGTGACCAGACAGGCTTAGAGTCTCCCAAGGGACCATGTGATCCCGGGTACTTTTGCTCCGGCGGATCACCGGAGAAGCAACCGGGGAAGTTATTGGGACTTCTGGAAGTAGCATACGGGGGCCTGTGTCCGAAAGGAGGTTACTGCCCTCTTGGCTCCTTTGAACCTTCGTCATGCCCTAAGGGCACCTTCCTGAATGAAACCGGTCAACAATCGTTCGATAGTTGTCGGGCGTGTACTTCTGGGTTCTATTGTGCCACTGATACACTTCCAGGACCTACCGGTCCCTGTTCTCCTGGATACTTTTGCAACGGCTCCGCGGAGACCCCTACTCAATACAAAACACCACCTGGAGCGTTTACCCAAGCAGGAAGCTCGTCCCCTATCAACTGCCCCATAGGAACCTACAACTTCGAACCTGGGCAGAGTGAGTGTATACCATGCCCTGCTGGCCGCTTCTGTGATAGACCTCGAACAATCGAGCCCAATCTGTGTCTCCCAGGGCGCTATTGCCCAGTAGGGAGCTCGTTTCCGAGTCTATGCCCCAGCGGAACATTTAATGAATTCCAGGGTGGCGTTAATGTGAGCTCCTGCGTACCATGTACAGCGGGACATTACTGCGCAAATCGGGGTTTAGAAAACCCCAGCGGTCTCTGTACGAGTGGACATTATTGCAGAATGGGTGCTACTGTTGATGACCCCGTCGATGAAAACTTTGGCGACAGATGCCCTGCAGGATCGTTCTGCCCGAAAGGCACTTCGACTCCAGCACAATGCCCTCCAGGGACGTTTAACCCTAATACAGGTGCCCACGGCTCCGATGCTTGTCAGGGCTGCCCGCCTGGGAAATTTTGCCCCGGAGGGAGTCCAGAGACATTAGACTGTACCGCCGGCTTCTGGTAAGAAGCGTCATGTTGATCGTCAGTTCACTGCCTATCGATCTGCATTGGTTTTTTTATGTCAGGTGCTCGGGTAATACGCCGGTGGGTTCTCCTTACAATGAGAGCTTTGGTAGCATTTGTTCCCCTGGGTTCGCATGCCCTCAAGGCAGTAGCGCTCCAATCCGGTGTTCGCCTGGGACATTTGCAAACGAATCTGGTTTGAGTGACTGCGCTCCTTGCTTTGAAGGGTTTGAGTGTCCCGATGAAGGCCAAGTAGAACCAGAACAGTGCCCCAAAGGTAGTTATTGCCCCGAAGGAACTTCTTCAGATGTGCAGCCTTGCCCCGTTGGAACGTTCCTGCCGACAAAAGGCGGAATGAGTCTTGCGTCGTGCCAGCAGTGTCCTGAGGGATCGTTCTGCGATAATACTGGATTGACGGCACCATCGGGATTATGCTCTGCAGGATATTACTGTCCCTTTTCAAGTACCAGTCCTGTCGAGAAGACCTGTCCACGAGGACACTACTGGTATGTTTCGAACGTATAGCTGACAATGTCCTATGCGAAGGTTGTCATCTTGTCATCTCCGCAGCCCAAAGGGATCTGGTGTTCCAATGCCTTGCCCTATTGGCACCATAAATCCGCTCGACAATCTACATCATCGAAATGGATGTCAGCTATGCCCTCCTGGAGCATTCTGCAATGAATCGGGTCTGCATAGCATTTCAGGTGAGAGTACAATGCTTTAAGAGAAGTAGGCGGGCCATATAGTACCACACTTTGCTCCAACTCAGGTCCATCATCTGCTGGGTTTTTCTCCGTTTTAGGTGCAACCACCAGCACTCCACATTATGAGCTTGAGCTACACTTGGAATACGCCGACATCCTTTTGGAACCGACTATTCTTGGAGGTGATATCTGTCCCCGAGGGCATTTTTGCCCGGAAGGTACAGGTCCTCGGCCTCTGCAATGCGGGGCAGGTACTTGGCAACCCGAACTGGGAATGAGTGGCCCGTGCCTACCGTGTCCAAGTGGCTATTTTTGTGGCAACGCGACTAGCGAGCTCAATGTCTCCAACCTTTGTCCACCTGGTTACGTTTGTCCTGAAGGCACCAAGCATCCATTCCAGATTCCGTGCCCTGCGGGCACTTTTCGGAATGTAACATATGGCCAGTCAATCGATGATTGTTTGCCTTGTCCTCCAGGGTTTTACTGCCAGCATCAAGGATCAAGTAGCGTGTCGGGAACATGTGATGCTGGGTTTTATTGCTCCCTCGAAGCCACAACCCCCACCCCCAACAACGCTACCCGTTTTGGTGGAGACGTATGTGTGGCCGGCGACTACTGTCCTGCGGGCTCCCCCGAAGCTCTCCCCTGTCCAGGTATGCTTCGGACAAATGCTGATGCTTCGCCCTCAAGCTAGAAATAGTCTTCTGGTATTAATAATGTGCAGGTGGACTATTTTGTACCGGTAATGGGATGTTAGCAGGTGAATGTAGTGCAGGGTACTATTGCATGCAGGCTAGTTTTACGTCATCCCCGAGAGGTCAGTACAACGGTAGGCACGATACATACATCGGCGATGTCTGCCCTGTGGGGTCGTTCTGTCTAAATGGAAGTGTGACGCCTCAACTATGTCCTTCGGGTACATGGAGCAACAACACTGGGTTGATAGCGCGTACAGAGTGCTCGCCTTGTCTTGGAGGCTTTGAATGCAGTGTTGCCGGAATCGATGTACCTTCAATACTCTGTCGGCCTGGCTTTTACTGCCCGAATGGTACGGCTACACCAGGTGAGCTCTCAACGAAAAACTACCAGGCCGAATATGGAGCAACACTTTACGTAGTGCATTATTCAACGTGCAGATGCTTCAACACTATGCCCTGAAGGATATGCTTGTCCAGAGGGCAGCTCAGAGCCAATTCCATGCGAACTCGGCAGATTTCAAAACTCGAGTGGACAAGCAAGCTGTTTGCCTTGTCCACCGGGATTTTCCTGCCCGACGCGAGGAACAAAGCAACCCCGAATTTGTATACAAGGACACTACTGTCCTGCAGGCACCGGTGTTGAACATGAGTTCCCGTGCCCTTTGGGGACGTTTAATAATATGACTGGAATGGAATCCATCCGAAACTGCACCGAATGCCCTCCCGGATATTATTGCGACAGTGCAGGTTTGAAAGATCCTTCTGGTAAGTGACGTGCTGAGCTGGGAGATCTTTATGAAGACGTGTCATCTATGCTCGAGTGCACAGGGTTGTGTCGTGCTGGGTTTTACTGTGTTTCGGGAGCCGCGGTTGCAGAACCTACTAGTCATTGCCCCAACACTGCGTCGTACCAGTGCCAGTGCAGCTTCCATCTTGAATGGCCGTTTTCGTTATCGAACAGCGGGAACACAAAGTCAACATGCGGAGATAATGCGACCACCGCTACAACAGGGGATATTTGCCCCAAGGGGCACTATTGCCCCGAGGGATCCTCCGCTCCGCTTCCATGCCCCCCTTCTACATACTCACATTCTGGAGGTGGAGGGAACTTATCGTCATGTTTAGATTGTACAGCTGGTGAGTTCTTTGTGAGGAAAGGTAATTTTCGACCTTGCTTCATGTGGCGTCTGCGCTTGATGTGTTTGCAGGGTACTTTTGTCCGGACTCCGCAATGAAGAATTCTACTGTTTATCCTTGTACCGAAGGCTTTTATTGCCCGGGGGGTGATAGAACTCCCACTTGGCAATGTCCCCCGGGAAGCTCCTGTCCTTTGGGAAGCTCATTTCCATCCCTTTGCCCCGCAGGATTTTATTCAAACACTAGCGGCAATGCTGTTTGCAGGATATGCAATAGGGGGTTTCATTGTCCTTTGCCGGGTACTACAATCCCCCTTCCTTGTCCTCGGGGAAGATATTGTGGGGAAGGAAGCACATCTGGGTCAATGTGTCCTGTTGGCACGTACAATCCTATGCTTAGCCTGGAAAATCAGGATGAATGCCGGAGCTGCTCGGCAGGGAGGTATTGCGACCAAATGGGTCTAGTTGAACCAACTGGAAACTGCTCCGCTGGCTATTGGTGCAGAATTAGTGCTGTCGAACCCTCTCCTTCTGACGGTACCACTGGTGAGAAATGCCCCGAGGGCTCGTTTTGCCCGAGTGGTACCCGGGATCCCGTTGGTTGTCCACCAGGCACGTTCTCCGATGTGCGGGGAAACAGAGAAGAAAATGATTGTAGCCCGTGCTTAGGCGGCTATATTTGCAACTCTACTGGCTTAATCGAACCTATCGTAGAGTGTCCTTCGGGACATTTTTGTGCTGGTGGCGTTGATACCCCTGGGAATGAAACCTTATGTCCTGAAGGAAGCTGGTGTCCTGAAGGTACTAGCGTTCCCCTGCCATGTAATTCGGGAGAGTATCAAGACCAACGAGGTCAAAGTACTTGCCACGCATGTCCTCTTGGGCGGCATTGTCCAACTGCAGGGCGTATCAATGAACCTCCCTTCTGCCCGCGTGGATATTATTGCAATGGCTCTAGTGTAACTGGATTGGAGAGTCCCTGCCCAAAAGGGACTGCTTCTCAGCTCGTGGGGCTCTCTACTCCAGATCAATGTCCACGCTGTCCACCTGGACTCTATTGTTCTTCAAGCGGCCTGACCGAGTGAGTAGCTGTTGGTTAATGACATGACTTGGCAATCGAATGTCGGTTTTTTTTTTTCTTCTTGCTATTCAGACCATCCGGCGAATGTGGTCCAGGATATTTCTGTTCCGGGGGCAGCGATGTAAGTATTTTACTCTACTAGGTCCCAAGCTGTTGTATGCAAGTATTAAATGCTTGTGCGATTGATTGCAGAATCCCACTCCTAGTGAGAGCGGTGGCCAATGTGCATCAGGATTCGTTTGTGAGCTCGGATCGTAAGAACTACACTACCTTATGTGTTTGCTCGATGAAAACATTGTTTGCTTCTGGTCTGTTTCGACCTGCTTTGCAGCGATGTTCCGCGGCCAAGTAACAATACTCTAGGAGTTGGCTATCCATGTCCACCTGGACATTATTGCGAAGCTGGAACTGCGCATGAAGTCGAATGTGCGCCAGGTATGTCACTGACGACTGTCTCTATCTAACTCATTCCACTTTGTGTATTGCAAATTGCTCTCGCAACGGATGCAGGAACGTACCAACCGTCCTCTGGACAGGCCGAGTGTTTGCCTTGTCCGTCTGGGCGCATATGTCCAGGTGGTAGTGTGTTTGGTGAGGCTTGCCCGAAATATCGATATTGTCCCGAAGGCTCCACCACAGGAGAACTATGTGAGGACGGCACGTATAACCCCAGCTGGACCAATCTCACAGAAGCATCCCAGTGTAAAGTTTGCCCACCGGGAAAGTATTGTATCAATGGGGACGTTACAGGACCTTGCGAAGCTGGATTTTTCTGCGGAGGTGGAAATGTGCGGCCTGATCCACCTGCCAGTCCCTGTCCTCTGGGGCGATACTGCCCTGCGGGTACAGACTCTCCTCGAATCTGCCCGAACGGAACTGTTCGCGCCGAAGTTGGCGCACGTTCGGCAGAAGATTGTACCCCTTGTCCTAAGGGGTTCATTTGCGATAAAGAGTCTGCTATTCCGACGCCATGCCCTCCGGGATATTACTGTCCGGAGAGCTCTGAAAAGATCCCGTGTCCCGTTGGCACGTTTACCGAAGATGAAGAGTCATGGCTTCCTGGGAACTGCTCTCTTTGTCCCCCGGGATATGTTTGCGGCATTGAAGGCATCGGCAATCTGAGTAACCACGCCTGTCCACTAGGATACTATTGTGCGTCTGGAACGGACGATGATACCCAATCTCCGATTGAGTGTCCCGAGGGCACCTTCCGAAATACTCGCGGCGCAAAGAGTTTGAGTCAGTGCCACAGCTGTCCTAGTGGCTATTTTTGCCCCAAAACGTCCACGGTGTCTCCAGAACCATGCAGTCCTGGACATCAGTGTCCTGAGGGTGCAGTAAACGAAACCGAATGTTACGGCGGTTTTTATTGTCCTGCGAGGACCGGTGCACCCCTTAGTTGTCCTGCTGGGAAGTATTGCCCGCCTCGTTCGGAATCGCCGCTGTTGTGTCCTCCAGAGCAGTATTGTCCAGAGGAATCTGTATTTCCTTTACTATGTCCTCCGGGGACACGTATTCGCAATGATATCTCGAATGAGTCCCGCTCGAGTTTGACGGATGCCTGTGCACCGTGTCCCGCCGGAAGCTATAGCGATGTACACTCATCCGAAGAATGTCTGCCCTGTACACCTGGATTTGTTTGCCTAGGTTCTACGAATTCGGCACGTCCTTTGAACAGGAGCCAGAACCATGGATATCCCTGCCGTCCGGGACATTTTTGCCCTTTGGGCTCCACCGACGAGCGCATGTGTGCCCCCGGAACATTCAATCCGTTTGAAGGCGCTTCTTCCTGTAGCCGCTGTGAACCCGGCTCTTTCCAGGATCTTCCTGGCAAGACTGACTGTTTGCCATGCTCTTCTAGTTCATCTTCTTCTGCTGGTTCGACGACATGTGATTGTATAGGAGCTAATCGAGTTTTCCAGCCTTCTGATGGTCAATGTATTTGTCGCCCGCAATTTGAGTTTATCGATGACAACTTTAATCGACTCTCGGACGAAGATGGCACCGAACCTTGTCAGCCCATTGTATACGATCGATGCTTCCGAGGTGGGAGTCGAGAATCGGCCAGCGGGAAGTGTAGGTCTCTTACTGATTTTGAATTCTGCCAACAACAGTGTCCTTTAGGAGGAGGTGTGTATAACGCCCAGATGGGCATGTGTGATTGTGAGAACAGTTTTATTGTGGAGCAGTCGTGCAATGAGGCCTGTTTACAAAGGCAACCTGAAATGCGTGTGGATACGAATGCTCGAACTGTCTCAGTGAGTGTTGGTGCCGGTAATGAACATCAAGAGTATACGCTGAACTTTGACAGCATCCCCGGTCTGATGAATGAGATGGAGTGTTTCCCAGGGTTACGGGAAGGAAAATCGATCGAAAACAGCGGTCCTACTGAAGGACAGCCTGGTTGCCGCTTGCAAACTATAACGGTAACGGATACTTTTTCTGGTTCCTATGATGTCCCGGAAGAAGTTTTTAGAGCAATCGAACGCGCTGAAAACAGTTCTTCCAACTCTCCCTCCTTCCGACGCATTCTCGATTCCTCTACAGTGCAGCTTTCTGATGACTCCCCAGAAGTGCTCTTTCCGCTTGTGTGCGTTAGGCTAGGTGAAGGAGTAATCTTCGATCTTCGTGGAGATGCTGAGAGTTATCCTATCTACTTAAAAGACTCCCTTCTTAACACCAATCCTAGCTTCGACTACGGTTCATTTAGGTCGTTAAGCCGTGCGATGAAGAGTCAGACCAATGTTTCATCGTTTTCGTTCACATTCAACGACGCAGGCGTATACGACTTCGCCAACAATAAGGACAGGACACAACGCACTGTCATCAGAGTAGTAGACGGAGGCACAGATTGTCCATCCCGAGCTACAATTAAGAGCGCTACATCTGAAAATTTGAGTCAGCTGGGCGCTCGGAAGTCGGAAGAAATCGTTGTAGAATTAAACTGGAGAGTTATCACAGGAGTAGTTTTGGTGTTTTTCTTCTCGGTCGCGCTGCTGATCCTTCTTATCATGTATTTCCAGAAACGGGCGTGGACCTCGAAAATGCGAGAAAGACAAACAAGTTACTATAAAGTGTCAAGCAGGGAAGAAGACCTGCTAAAATGGCATAACCGCGCGAGCAAATTAAAAGAGAAAAACATACATGATGACGACTCGCATCATAATGGCGAGCCTGCTGACGGCTCGAAAGAAGGATTGACGGACACAATCTCCGCCATGGATGTAAGCAGATGGGAGCAGGACGATCTGGAACTTCGAAGCATAATTGAACGAATAGAAAATAGTAAAGAAACAGTAGAAACACTGCTAGGAAAAGAGTTGCAAGGTGTTGAGGATATAGAGGAAGCACTGCAAAGAGAATTAGGTGTGCTGAAGAACATGGTTCAAGTAGTTCTGGGTGGAGAAGGAGCCGCTCATGCATCGGTTCAATTGGAAGGAGGAATTGCATATGAGGCATGGAAGCAGCTGCGAACTTTGCTTGGCAGCATTAGTGATGAGGCGATAGTCACTTCTTGTCAAGAACTTCAGGGAACGGACATTCCTCGGCAGATATTGGAAAATATAGGGATACATTTGCAAGGCCATTTTGCTCATCTAGAGTCGCTATATCATCACATTTTCTCGCATGGATTGTCAGAAAGCGCTTGTGAAACCTTGCAGATATTCGCACTTACCGCATTGCTGGGGAGAGCGTTTCGAGCATCTAACATATCGACAAATGAACCATACAAGTGGATGACGTCTGTGCTAACGAATGCAGAAGTCTTGCTTCATTCGGGGCTCGAGCATTTATGGAAGGGCGACGGTGGAGAGCGAGAATGTACTGACGGGGTCACGGAGTTACGCCCCCTTCTTCAGTCCAATGAAGCCGTGCTGTGGCAAACAATAGATCAAGCTTACGATGTGCGGACAACAAATGAGTCGCAGAAGGCGGTAGACCTTCTCCAGTCTCTGAAACTGAGATTGCTTAGTGAGAAACAAGGGTATTCTCCTGGAGGTCTAGGAGACTCCAGCAATAGTGAATCCAGTGCCTCGGAAAGCAAATCGTTAGCTCAAGGAGCGCAGGAAGACTTCAACGGGGAGCGAGCACGTTCTGACTATACTTTGCACAGTGTCAAGTATGAATCGCATGGCACCACTGACAGGGAAAGGATGGAAGGTCTTCTTATTGGTTTTGATGACGAAGACAACTTTACTGAAGAGGATAGGCAAAGAATCCTGAACGACGCCTTGCAGGAACAGGAGCAAGTCAAGCAGTTGCGGCAAAAGTACTTAGACGGCGATGCCCAGCGGATGTTATCTAGTGCAATCGGAACGGGCGCTTCCGAGGATGAAGCGGAAGGTACCAGTGGAGGTAACTATGACATACAGCAGCAGCTATCGTTAAACAAGAGGCACTTGAGCGAACGAGACAACGTATTGCAAGAAATTGCTGCGGAGGGGTCAGAGAGTGAAGTTCTAGACGCATCAATGGACAGCGAAAATGCTAATGTAGAATCCCTGGAAAGTGAAATATCTGGTGAGTTGCAAGCGAGCCTGAATAAGCTTCAACAAGAAGCGGAAGAGCAACTTGCTCGACTCCATCAACAGTTTGGAACTGAAGCGGCGACTCTCGCACAGAAAGAGGCGGAGGAAAAACGGCGTCAACAGGATGAACTGCAAGCGAAACTTCGTCAAAGGAGGAGAAAACGAGAACGCGAAATGAGAGACAGGCAAATCCGGGAGATATCAGACGGTAGTTTGTCTAAAGAAGAAAGACTCTCAATGTTGGAGCGTCATGCAGATGAACGACAAAATTTGGAACATGAGCTTGCCGAGGTTGAAGAACAAGAAAGCCGTAAGATGGAAGAGGATCCGAGTTGGAAGATCTACGAGCGAGAATTGCCAAACCTAAAAGAGAAATATAACACAGAATTGGAGCAAGTCAGGTCTAAAGTGGAACAACAAAAACGCCGCCAACAAGAAAGTCTGCGTCGCAAACTTAAAGAGCGAAAGGATAGAAAGGCGCAAGCCGCAAGAGCGAGGTTCCAAGAGGAATATGAATGCTCTCCGGAGGAAACAGATCAGAGTTCACAGGATGAAAAACAGCGCCGTATGTGGGAAGAACTGAACTCTGTTGAAGGATTCAATCCTGCCTCGGTAGAGAAGGACTTCGAGCTGCTCAGTGAACAGACTTTAGGTGGTATATTCGACGTGGAGGCCAAAGCTGACAGTGCAAGGGAGGATTTCTATCTTGAACAAGCGGAACAACAAAGGAAGCTGGAAAGAGAGAAAAAACGACAGCGGCAGCAACTGCGAGAGAAATTAAAAGAGCGCAAGAACATGAAGGCGAATGAACTGATGAAGAAACGACAGAAGCAGTTGGCGGAAGCTCATAACACTGAGGAGGTAAAGCAGATTGAGTGTGACATTCAAGAGGAAGAAAATGCATTTGAGAAACGAATTGACGACGAAGAAGAAGAGGGAATTCAACAAGTAGACGCCTCGTTCAAAGACTTCAGTACACCTTGCTGGTCAGCGGCGTTATCTGAATTTGACGCCAAAATTGAGGAACTGCGGGCCGACTTCTATCGGGAGAGCTCCGCAGCTGCAGACAAACACGAGTCTGAACGACGAAAGCAATATGAGACTATGCAGCAAAAGCTCCGTGAACGTAAAGCAAAGAAACTACGTGCTCTTGCGCAAAGGCAGCAGCAGCAAACACGCGAGCAAGCGAACACTGGACACGATTCGGAAGATAGGCTCACAAGTGCATTGACGGAACAACTAAATCGCGTACGTAGCGCTCGCCCCAGTACCGCTTCTTCGTCTGGTGAAACAGACTTAGATGCAAAGGAGCAGTTGGATGCCTTAAGGGAAGATGAAGCAAACCTTGCAAATCAGTATGATGAGAAAATCAAGTCGCTTGAAGGACAGGCAGCCAAAGAAAACCACGATGCTCAGATTAAAGAAGAAGAGGAAGAGCAGAAGCTTGCCGAACAACAAGAGAGAGAAGTACGCGAGCAAATCGATGCAGCACGTCAACAAAAGGCTGAGGAACTGGACAGGATGCAGAGGGAAAAGCAATTAAGCGAAGAGGAGTTACGCCAGTTGAAGGAGCAACACGAAACTGATATCCAGGTACTCGAGGAGTCTACACGATCGGAGCGAAATAGACAGAAAGCTAAGCTGCAAGCGAAGCTAGCTGAACGGAAACAGAAGCGGGATCATGAAGCTCAAAAACGATACAAAGAAGAGGCTGAGCAACTATCCGAAGAACAAGAAAAGGAGATGGCACGCTTGAAGCGTCAAGAACTTCGCTTGAAGGAAAAAAGGGCTATTCGAAAGGCTATAAAGCATAGGCAGGAAGTAGAAGGAAACGAAGACGATGACAGGTATGGCGAAGCAATCCAGAATGCCGTTCAACAAAGACAGAACCAAGAACTACAGGATTTGCTTTCCCGCCAATACAACGAGCGATCCAAGGCAATAGAGTCTGCCCTGGACGACCTCCAGAGAGACAAATTTTCTGAGTATAAAGAGCTGCTCCGAACATTGCGCGAAGCAGGAGCAAGCGATGAAGAGGTAGACAGGAGAATAGAAGAACTGAATCGAAGATACGAGCAACATCAGGATAAAATCTGCCAGCAGGTGAATGAATCCATGCAAAGCCGACATGCGTCCGAACAAGCTGAGCTGCGCCGAGAACAATTAGAAGAAATATCTGAGCTGCTTAGTGAATTTGCTCCGGATGATATTCTCCGCAAACGGGCCATTGATGCTTCTAGAAAGGAAGCGGAACATGTAGAGCAGTCGGAGAAAGTGGCGATGGAAGAAAAGGAGAAGGAGTTCGAGAAGAAGAAGGCCGAAATGGAATCACTAAAGGAAACGCAAAGAAGGGAGCAGGAACAAGAGCTCCAACAGCTCGAGGGAAGTTTGCAACAAGAGCTGAAAGAGGAACAACAGCGGCAGGAGAAACGAAAAATTGAAATGCAAGAAAAAGCAGAAATACAAAGACAAGAAGCGTTGAATAATGCTCAACATTTGAATCAAGAGGAGAAACAGAGGGTCATGCAACAGTTTGAGGAGGAACAACAACGACAAATGTCAAAGCTGGAAGCAGAACGAAGCCGTCAACAGGAGCAGCTCAAGAATCGGTTGAAGAAACGAGCAGCGAAACGGCGACTTAAACGCGGAGACCTTCAGAAGGGCGAGACTACAACTAGTCGTGATGGTACCACTGAAGCATCTTTGACTCACCACCCATCTGAGGCAGTTCAGAAACCAAGCTCTAGTCCGTGGAAAGACACCCCAGTGCAACGAACGGATAAGGGAAGTTTTCAAGTCGAGCGTCACAACCAAGGCGAAGAACATGCGTTCAGTCACTACGTCCAGCAGATAGACCAACGGCTATCGAAACTAGAAACGGCCCTTGAGAATCTAATGCAGGTCGCAACCACCGTCAATACAAGTCCTCAGAAACCATCCGAAGCTGCAAGACGGCAAGATGTAGTCGGTGTGGCTGCAGAGCGGGCAAACGTTGAGTCCAAACTCCAACGTTACCTCGCCGCGGCGAAAGAGTAGCTACTAGAAGTATTAGGAGGGGCTATTGAAGCGATTGTCGAAACTGCATGTAAGCCGCCTATCATAGCCGCCTTCTCTCTGCAGGTGAACATACTTCGTAGAACTATCGGAAATTGCTGATCGGTTCATGATAGATCATTTTTTGGGAAAGCTGGGTCACTTGTCGAGTAATTTAGATACCTTTTCCTCATTCTTTGTAAGAGAAAACACACTACTGTTCTTATGCTTTTGTTCCACTTTCTTACAGCGGTCTTGTCGCCCGTAGGGTGGCCCCTCTGGCAAGTGACGTCAGGCAAGCTCGTAGGAAAGGGGCGGGCATTGAATTGTCGTGGTTGTCCGAACCGGCGCCCATACAAGCGAAGACCTAGGGGTGGTTGTCGGGGAAGATTGTTGACCGGGTCTTCCGAGCCATTCACGGAAATCTGTCTGTTGACGACCGCGCCCATTTGTCGGCCTCCCGGCAGCAGGGCAGTGCATCCTTCCTCACAGCTCTTCCCACGAGTAAAGGGTTGAGATTCAATGATGAGAACTGGGTTCTCTTGGTCCGTCTCCGCCTTGGACTTCGTGTCACCTAAGAACAGTCCCGTCTTGGCATGGAGGCTGCAACTGCGGAATTCGATAATGCAGTGAAGGAAGTTACTCAATCGTTGCTTGGAACAGATTATTTTCAGGATACTCAGGAATTTCATGATTGCTTCCAGTGGCGGCTCTCATTGCGTTATGGCGGATTAGGCCTTACACAAGTGTCAATGATATCCCTTCCAGCCTTTGTGGCATCGGTATGGGAATCGGGAACGGGTTTTGAAGATGCTGAGCGCAGTTGGCTCGTTAAGGAACTTCGTGAACAGGATGTGAACATTTCAGAGGATGATATGAAAGAAGCAGCTCCTAGCCGTAAGCAGCAGAAATCTTTGGTGGACCAAGTAGTTAGGGGATCGTGGAACCGGTTTCTTCGTGATCAACAGGAGGGTGTAAAGGCGAGAGTGAAAAGGCTGCACAGCAAGTTGGAGCGCATGATTGGCTTCGTGCTTTGCCTACTTCTTCTGCTAAGAGATTTTCTGACTTCAAATGGTGGATAGGAGTGAGGTTGAGACTAGGATTGCCGCTTACAAGACAGCCAATTCCGCCTTTTTGTCCTCTCTGTGATTCTTTGATTGATGATGTTGGAGCTCATGCCTTTAAGTGCGCTTACGGAGTCATCCAAAATGTGCGAGTTGATCGGCATAATCAGCTCCGTGATACACTTATTGGTGGTTTGGTTTCATGGGGTTTACCGGTGGAGAAGGAACCACTGATTCAAACTGGAAGTCGACATAGGGGAGATCTTGAAGTGATACAATCAGATAGTCCTGTCATAGTGGATGTATCTGTCACTCAACCTTCTGCAGCGAGTACCCAACAAAACCTTCGTGCTGCTGCAGCTACTCGAGTGGTAGAACGGATGAAGATCCACAAATACGGG
>LVLI01000536.1:0-76116 GCA_001687465.1 Halocafeteria seosinensis
TTTCCTTGTTCTTATGGTAGGATTTTAAAGCTTGCTCTTTCTTCTTCTTATGATTTTGGTTATCTTCGTTCATCTTGTCTATACGCTTATTCTAGTCTCTAGTCTTTAAGCCCTTTAAGATTTCATAAGTTTATGGGTAGAAGAATTCATTACGGTTAACAATGCGTTCAGTATCATTTATGTAAATCCACGTTCCATTAGGGGTTCGATATTTATAGCTTCCCCTTCCAGTCCTAAATACGGTCCTATACTCACCACGTATTCTTATATCCCCCACACCTAAACACAATTCAAAGGTTCCTTTCGGTCTTCCTACTGGCCTCTGCTTCATCTTCACTTGTATCAATATCACTACTTGTTTCACTATCCATATCATCATCTTCTTCATTGTCACTATCAATATCACTGCTTGTTTCACTATCAACATCACTATCATTCTTGTTAAATACTGTAAATCTCTCAACTTGTTCGCACAGGATGAATAAAAACATTCGGTATCTCTCCTTGATTTTCATCCAGCAGCTCCATTAATTCACGTATATGGGTTTTCATTTGGTAGCTCATTATTATTTCTCTCTACTCTTGGTATATCTCCTAGTCTTTAAGCCGCTGGTTAGTAGGATTGAAATAAATGATAGAACAAAAAATTTTTACTGGTACCGTACGTGTGTACCGGTAGGACTGGTAGGCTGAAGTTAGGGCTTGACTGGTATGATTGAAGATTGAAAAACTCGCTTTATGAAAGCTTTGTGTACATGGCTATACTATAGTTTTCGATGTATTGGTTTGGTTAGGAGTTTTTTCAGAACACTGAGATGCCGGGAGAACGGAGGAACTCTCACCGTAGGAGAGTGCCAATGCCAGAACAGCAAGTGGGCTCGTCAATTTGCCTGTGAGGTTTTCATGTGGTATCTTTCACTTGGTATAATGACCACGCATTACGTAGCCTTTGTATGTGCTGTGTACTTTGGCATTGGAGCCATTCTCACGATCGGTGTTGGGACGGGCTCTCTCTCTTACAACTGGGAGGAGAGACTCTCAAAGCATGCTGGCGCGTACTGGATTGAACTAATTGAACCCTTCCTTCCATATTATCGACTCTCCCCCTACCAAAAGCTGGTTCAATTGCTGAAGGAGCCGAAGACTAACCTACTGGACTTACAGGGACATTATTTTGTCAACCGGTCCAAACCTCTCTCTTCACTGGAATCCGAACCATTCCAAGTTTGGTATGGCCCCAAGGGTACGGGCAAGACGACCACGGCAAAGAAATATTTAGAAGAACTGTCATCGGAAGGGAAGCCTGTCTTGTACCTAAGCTATAGATACGCAGACACTTGGATGTCTTTCTCGAAATGCTTTAGACGGTTCAAATACGAGGTCGACATTCCTGCCAGACTGGAAATGGGTATGAAAGCCGGACTCGAAAGGGCACTGGCGACAGCATACGCCACACTTGGATCTTCCCCGTTGGTTGTCGTCGATGATATTGACTTCGCACCTCAGGATGAAGTGAAAACATGGGTCCTGTTTGGGCGCACAGCACGCCGAGAAAAGAGATCTCAATTTCAAGTGATTCTTATCACTTCCCCCGGGGAAGGAATACACAAGATCAGGAAGGTGTCAGACCACATTTACGCCACGGAGGTGATATTTGGTAATCTTAAACGAAACGAAGCGAACGAATACCTGTTGAAAGATAAAAGGATAGAAGATCCAGAGCTAAGGTGTTGGATCTGGCATGTCATTGGGAGTAAGCCTGGTGACCTTGAGGACTACGCGCCTGTTTCATCTGTTTCCAAGCAGGAATTATATAGGGTTCAGGAAGAGATGAGGAGAGTTGCGAGTGAAGCGTACAAAGAGGCGACGGCACATATCGCGTCAATGCGGGGAAAAGAGGGAGCAAAATGCTTTGATAGTGTTGCACATGCGCTGGTGAACCATTCTCTGTCAATGCGTAGCTCCTTGGAATGTTTAGAGGAAAATGACTTGGTTCCTCTTTTGGCAGAATATGGCTACGGTACTTACGCCATTCAAGACTTTTGCGATGCAGGAAACCTGTTCACTACAGATTTGGACGGGTGCTTGAGCTTTGAAAGCAAATACGTGGAGGACTACATGAGGTACAGATTTCGAAATCAAACTTATTATGACTTCGAACGTGTGTGCAAGGAGGAATTGAAACAGTCGAAGAACTGGACGGTTCATCCTCAAAATGAGAACTGGGAGATCGAGGCAGGCCAGTGATCGGGCAAAATTCTGTTTATACATTGAAGTGGAGAAAATATCAAAAATACCACTTTTCTTTCTTGAAAAAGTGACTGTTTGTTTTTTTTTTTGTTTTGTTTTTTTTTAAATTTTTATGACTGGTATGATCGAAGTTTTACCCTCCACAGCACGGATGATTAAGGCGGCTTAAATGAAAGTATTGATACATTCAAAACAAATTTCAGTATCACCATCAAAATCAGTGTTGTCTGCTCTACCTTTACACATACGACTTTCTCACCTGAACGCACGACGTAGAACAAAGAGCGACATCAACTCGCACGAGTGCTATCCATTTCGAACATAGGGAATCCATATTAGGGATCATGTATTATATATAGCATTGCTCTACCCGAAGGAATCTACGCTAGACCGTGAATGCGAGTGCTTCCCGAATTCAATCTAGTATGATGCATCTTCACCACGTTGTGGAGCACCAACGAAGTGCACGGGTCAGCCATTACATCAGTTCGGAAGTTTCCTCATCAGCGTTGTTTTTCCTGGCAAACGTTTCCAGCACTTTATCAATTGAGTGTGCCTTCCACGAGGTCACCCGTCGCATCCATCACGAATGGTATAATTCCCGTGTCATGCTCCAGTAGACTTCCCATCTGGTTTTCGCGAGGTAACAACCAATGTACATCCAAAATGACTGAGAAGTCGTTGCGCCACATTTCCTGGATTCATCTCTGGCTTGGAACCATCAAAGATGCCGGACAGTCAGTGGGCATAAGCATGTAACCTATTTTTTGACGCGGCGATTTCAGTCTCGAGCCCTTTCGCCTCTGCATTCCTACGGAAGTCCCTCAACAAGTGGCGAACTTTTTGGGTGAATTTCGCACAAAGTGAAGTCACACTCGACCGTAAAGTACACTGGTTTACATGCGCCTGTTGAAAGATTCTTATGGTACTGGAAGAGGTTGATGCGGCTATGCGTTTTTCTTAGCAGTATACGGAGTACATATATATATGTGTATGGAACTCGGGTTACTCGATTTGGAGCCGTCATCGAACTTGCACCTGTAGCAATTACAAGGTTTACACTGGTTGTAAGACAGGACGGGTAGCAGTGGTATAATATGGTGTCGTCGTGTCGGTACTCATGGTGTATCTGCAAACATGGTTCCAGTAAAGGGGAACTTCAGAACTCAGAGCGGGTGAGCTATCCAGCCTTTGTCCGGATGCGAATGCGCGGGACTTGCCAACAGTGGTCAACTACTGGCAAGGAGTCGCTGCTGGAGATAGCAGGCATCAGGCTTTGGATCAAATATCCGCGCTGTCATGGCCAAACCGCTCTTTGGAAGGAGTAGGCCCCTACGGAAGGCTTAGCCGTACGTGTGGTAGTTTCCCACATTTCGCTGGCACAATAAGCTTGACGAACCTCTGGAGCAAATCGTGTGGGACTCGCATACTGCTGATGCCACTGCTCGTGTGGATTCACTCACAATTCGGAATTGTTCTCAATTATCTAGTTCTGCATTTCGGCATTCTTCTACCTTGACGGTCAGGCTTGACCAGCCTTCGGTTACAGCGTTGCAGACTTTGGGACTCGTGGTTCCAGTATCTATCCAGTTTTAGGATATTGAAAATGATAGCCTGTAGCCACTGTCAGCTTTCGGATACCACTTTAGGCCATCTGTCCAATTTGACCGCTTTCACTATGTACATTTGCAATCTAGGGAGCATTACAGACTATGGATTTCAGTACATATTTGTCCAACTTGTCGCATCTGAGACTGGAAGATTGCTCAAATTTGGCAATTTCCGATTTGGCGTTTCAACATCTTCGCAAATTGACTTCATTGACAGTAGGCAATTGCGGAGTGGCCGTAACTAACTCTTCTTTTCGATCCCTGTCAGACCTCGCAGGGTTGAAACTAGTAGAGTGCACTTGCTCTAGCATTACTGATTCGGCGTTTGAACATATCTCTAGATTGACGTCATTGACTATGAGAAGCTGTAATCAACCTAATTTCGCGCATGCTGCCTTCAAACATCTGTCTAGTTTGATCGAATTGCGGTTGATCATTTGCGACCAAAGCACGATAACGAATGCTGCATTCCACCACCTCTCCAATTTGAGTTCGTTGCATATGGGACCTTACAGGATGTCAACTATATCGACATCTGCTTTCTGTCATTTATCGCGCTTGACGGAACTTTCGCTCACTACCGTAGTCATGGGAGATTCCTCCTTCCATCACTTACACAATTTGAGAGCATTATGCTTGTGGCTCTGCAATACCTCTCCCATTACGGATTTTGCCTTCAAACATTTCTCCGTTTTGCGAACACTGACTATTGTACAATTGATTGTAGGCCTTGAAAAGTCTACAATCACAGACTCTGCCTTTACACACCTACCCGACTGAAGATCATTGACTTTGCTTGGTTGCACTGCGCTCAAGATAATAACGGAATCTGGATCTCAACACCTCTCCAAGTTAACTTCATTGCAGTTAGCCCAGTGCAATGAAGCAAGTGTTGCCAACTTCCATCCCGAAACTTTGCCGTGTCTGAAAACGTGGTGTGTTCGATGACCTGCTCAGCAATCACTATTGAAGTGCTCTCCAGTGGATGAGCAAACTGTAGTATGCTTGCAAGAGGAACCAGGATAGGACAGAGCAGAGTCGACGGTGACGGGGAGGGACGGCCTCTGAACTCTTCTTGTACGGCGTGCCGGTGATAGGAAGCAGATTATTCTCGATCTTACTGCGGGAAGTGCGGGAGAATCATGAAAAGTTTACGCAGACTCTGGGCACGAAAAAATTTAACGTAGGAACGGACGGACAAAGACTACTGCATAGCCCAAACGCTGCCCCGTGATGCTACCCTCTGGAGACTGGCAAGTCCTCGTGCTAAGGTATTCAGGTCGCTCAGGATCCCTGTAAGCTCTTTTGCTGTCGTCGGTCCTACTTTTGATTAGGACACTAAGGATGCTCTTGCTAACACATGGATTACGTTCGTTTGGCATTGCTATGCACTGCAGCTACACCGCTCGAGAACGGAGCGTGAAAAAATATTAGATCCTCCGGTACTGAACTATTATCAAGCGGAAGACGGACGATGCAAATTGAACCATTTACCGCTTGCTTAGCTAAGGAAGAATCAATTCACAGATAGTTATTCAAGAATGCGCGGACACTTGGTAAATGTACAGCTTGAGGACGCTGTCTTGCTTGAGATTCATTTCAACCTAAGTATGCGCGGACACTTGGTACTAAATGTACAGCTTGAGGACGCTGTCTTGCTTGAGATTCATTTCATGTGTGTGTGTGTGTGTGTGTGACCTAAGTATGTTCAACTAAGGATGAGTGACCAGTGGAACCAGAAGGAGATCCTGACCAAGAAACAGTGGAACACAATCGGTCACAAGAAATACCACTCCGTGCATGGATTGCTGTTACTGTCTTAACTGGTGGTAGTCTCTTCAACACAAACAAGAAGCTACAGATCCCAAGACAACATACAGGTTAGGGTGATAGGGGTGATCTGCAATTTCTCCTTCGGAATTAGGACGCAAAATCGTATTTGTTACCACGCAGTCTTTGCGCATTCATACCGCAATCTCCCTCTGTAGGAAGTGCATTATCAGTGTATGAGAAGAGAAACGAGAAAGTTGTTGAAATAAACCTACTTGTCCAGACCTCAGTAAGGTTGAGTGGCGGGGGGCTATCAGCACAGCCCCCGGGGACGCCTCCAACGACTGGGTTACTGTCGCTGACATACACACACTGGTGAGCTCGTCCGTTATACAACCTCACCCTCCACCAGTCACCAGATATATTCGTGATTCCTCTGTACACGAGGTGAGCGTCGTTGGTGCATTGCAGGATCTTAAGTAGTCAGTGAGTAGTTGTCGTTGTTACCAACGTCAGCTTGACTTACGTAGTGGTGTAGTTTGCGCATTGTGGGTTCGAATTATAATCCACACAATATATGACATGGTGTTCAACATTTGTTAGATCCCAGACGTAGCACATCTGTACGTCGACTTTCTGCGTCCAGTTCCAAGAGTACCTGTATGGAATCAATAAGCAAATGGATTTCAGAGAGTGTCGGTGAATCAGAGCGCCTAGCCACTGATTATCACTTCAAGCATTGACTACAATTTGCCCACTCACTTGAGATCTGCTGGGAACGACTCCACCAAGGTGAAAATGCTGGCGACAGCCAAAGTTGTAAACAGCACTTTCATTTTCATTTTCCCTCGATATGTGCTGCCTGAACGCATCACACAATGATAGATGTATTATGTCATAAACAGATACTCAATTTCTGGAGGTATTGAAGAATTACATTGACATCGGCTTGGAGCCTTCTTCCTTTTTTCTCCGGAAACTGAGAGGCACGTCCGGATTTAGGCTCAGCAATGCAGTGCTAATGGAGCCTCTATCTCTTCCCCTCCTCAATCTCTGACATTTTTTCTGGTGTATGATAGCTCTTTCGCTCTATGTGATGTGTGTTCCCGAGAGCAACCCTTCTATTGTATTTGTACAGTGTTTTCGGCTACCCTTACTGAGCGATGGGGCCATTTACAGCTAGGCAAACATGAAACTTACGTGATTCGCGATTTTTCAATGCGTATTCCCGCTGGACATGGTACTGGCAACAATGCATGAAGTATTAGGAACACTGAGATCCCAGTCTGCACAACGTCCTCCCCCACCGTGGTAACCGTCTCGTCTGGGCTAAGAAGCAGTTGGGCTTGTGAAGGCAGCAGTGAAGTATGCACTAGGTAGCTGCTACCGTACCACTACTCCCTTCGTTTTCTGATGGATTTATACCCCTGAGGGGATTCCTAAAACGTGCTGACGGTAAAGAGCTATAAAATTGCTCAAGGAGCTCTCACTGTGAGACCTATAGAACGGCCAGAGGCAGAATTTTCTTGCACTCTTGGGTATCCTGCCGACGGACATAGCAGGTTAGACGTCTATTGCAGGATCTCGTAAAGGTTACACCTGAATAAAAGGGAAGGAACAAACGATATTATCCGGACAGTGGTATCATGGAGACACAAAGACTACTGTATAGCCCAAGCGCTGCCCCAGGAGGTCCGAGTCTTCAGACTGGCGCATGCTATGGCATTCGGACCTCTTTTGATGTCGTCGGTCCTACTTTGGATCAGGAGACTAAGGATGCTCTTACCAACACACGGATTACGTTCGTCCGACATGGCTATGCGCTACACCAATGCGCAGCCCCACATCTTCCGCGACCGGAGCGTCAAAAGATATTAGATCCTCCGCTGGTGAAACTTAAACGGGAGACGGAAGATGTGAATGAAACCATTAACCTCATGCTTACTCATAGGGGAATCAACAAACACATAGATATACCAGAAAATGCCGAAACTCCCGATGGAAAAGAGCAAGCCAAGGCGCTCGGTAGGCAGGCATCAGGTCTGGGGAGCTACAGCCTTTGCACATATGAAGTATTTGCAAGTAGTGATCAGGTACGATCATTACAAACACTCTGTTATTTCCTTGAAGGAGCGGAAATTACGCCTGAACGATGCTTGAGACGAACACCGCTCCTTCGCGAGACTGACTACGATCTCTCTGTAGCCCGCTTTGACGACACTATAGCGACCCATCCGGAAATAGCAAACCACCAGTGGATAAAAACTGGCGACGCACCGACCGAGCCACGGGATATCAAAGACAGATGCCCTAAAATCTGGCAATGGCTTGCAAGAACCCTCGAGGAACATGACGCAAGCAGCATTCTGGTCGTATCTCATTACAAAATGTTACGCGCTCTACTAAATGTCAGGTTTCAAAATGCTGCCTTGCTTGAGGTTCATTTCACGAATTGAATGACCTCCCGAAAACAATAATACCATTCACAGGAAATAGGCATGAACTGATCTGTACTTATCGTGAACTTACAACAAGTACTTCTCCAGAGCATCTTCTATCATCACTGGCCAATCGAGTCACTGCATGGGAAAACTTTCGCCGAAAAGACTGGAAGTTTGGTTTGTGACTCTCGTACAAGTTTATTACTGATTCCAATCAAAGTATTGTCAAGTTTCGAAGAAAATAATACTACAGAGACATACAATGGCAATACTTGCTCCATCGCCGTCAGAGCGTCGTTTTCTGGTCCAAGGCATTGACCAAAACATTCGACGCGATGGCCGAGCTCGTTTGGACTTTCGCTTCATCGATATCGAGTGTGGTTTATTCCCTCAGGCCAATGGGTCTTCACGATTGCGTTTGGAGCAAGCAGGGACGGACGTCATTGCCTGTGTGAAAGCCGAAATAAGCACTCCAGCGCCGTCAAAGCCTTCGGAAGGGCTTATACAGTGTGATATACGATGCTCTTCCGGCGCCACTTCCTCCCGAACGAGGGAAATGGAGACGGAATTGCGCTATACATTGGACCAAACATTGCTTTCCAATGGTGCCCTGAATCGTGAGCAATTATCCATTGTCCCCGGACATACGTGCTGGATTCTGTACGTGGATGTCATCGTACTGAGCTCGGGAGGCTCTCTGGCCGATGCCGTCACATTGGCATGTTATGCTGCATTGAATAGCACTCTTCTACCCAAGATCAATGTGACCAAGGTCTCTCAACCCCATGGAGGAGTAGAGGAACCTAGCTCCAAAACGAAAGTGGTGGATGAACACGAGGAGCAGCTCGAGGATGCCATGGCGAATGTCTCCATGGATGCTGCCGAGGCTGCTGCAGCTTCAGGGAAAGAACTAGTCTACACTTCTGGCACGGCTGAGTCTTCACAGTTTAGCTATCAGCTCGATGTAGACGATGATCCGTCCAGTGGATGGATGTTGGAAGCTACCAATGTGCCCGTGGCAGTCACTCTGTGGCAAGTCAATGGGAGACCCGTCGTGGATGCTTCGCTGGAGGAAGAAGCTTGTTCGGAAGCGTCTATTGTTGTGTCTATGGATCGGAAGGGAAACCTTGTCAGTATCAACACACGATCACAACCATCGGGACAGGCGTTCCATGGTGATACAAGCGAATCGCTCGTGTTTGGCTGTATCCACCCTGAGGCATTGGAAGCTTCGATCAACGCGGCTCAGGCTATTGCGAAGGTCTTGTTCGACCGTGTTGATGCATCGTTGGAAAATGCCAAAGAAAAGAACCAGCAGGCAATGAACTACTTTGTAAACGAAATTAAGACAGGAAGCAATGGGTCAACGCTCATCTCCGAAGATAGCGCCCTCAATGGAGTCCGCCAGTCTCTTCAGGATGATGATGTAAATGCTATAGCTTCTGCAGCATCCAAGATGAACAGTTAACCGCGGGGTGTTGACTATAGCCCTCATTGAAGTCTGATTGGGTATAGTGTGATTATATCTCTACTACATTGTACGCAAATTTATATGTCGTACTGGCAAAAGCCCAGTTTGGCTATCGCACGGCCTCGTAAAATAGATATATGGGGCGCGAAAGTGCTCTTGGTCTATGGGTGTGCCTCCTTCCCTAGTTTGGTCTCGGCCGAGAGTTGCTTCACCCGAAAGTGATGTGCTGGCGACTTCTGTAAAGATAGGAAACCGGAGCTCGTCCCCTGCTCCATGGTTGCAGAAAGAGTGGCTTCGATCAATTTTGTAACTTAAATGGTTGTCTTATCTGTCGACGTTCGCTAACCTGGATCAAGTTTGGGCGGAATAGAGCTACATCTGTAGCGGCACCGTCACATTCGGATAGAGACCAATCCTGGTGGCTGCCGGCGAAGCCTTGATGGCCTTGACCAAGTTCTATTTCAAGCAGAAAATTAATCTCAATTTTCACACTCAAAAAGAGGATCCGGATCTCAAGGTCTAACGTCTAATCGTGCAGCGAAGGAATTCTCAGTGCGGCATCACCAGCTCCAGCTCCACTTGTAGAACTGTACACTGTACAACGTTGTACTGGTTGGCTATTTGGACTCCTCACTTTTTGCTGGAATTAGGTGCAGATAGCCGGAGGCAGCTACAATACTTAATACGTACTATAGTTTGCTCTAGCTGTGTCATGTAACGTACAACGGTAGTCGAAGAATCGATGCTTTCAATGACCACATTTAACACTACCCCCACGTCATTCTCCCAATTCACAATCTATCTTGTGTATTTTTTATTTTATTTTTATTTTTACATCATTGACATCCCTTCCCTCATCCTGGGTTATTTTTACCGCTGAGCGGCAATGGAAGCGGAGTGTGGGTCGTTGTGAAGCTGCGACTCTAAGGGAAGGGATACCCTTTCAAGGGTTATTTCGGATGTCCCTGGGGTCTCAGACTGTTCACGCAGTGTTGTTACTGTATGCCGCAAGTGATTAGCATTTTGGTCGTGCACGAAAACGCGTGAGGGAAGAAAAACGTGGAAAGCAGTATGCCGACACCCTACCCCAGGGTGAGAAACCAGGCATATAACCCTAGAATCCCGATATTCAGAGTGTCAGGTCATTCCGGAGCCAAGTTTACTGTGTGGTTCCGAGAGTAAGACTCAAGCCAGTGCACATACCAGAAAGTGCAGGAAAGAATGGGGTCATTGAAACAAGAGAATAGTGGATCTTCCGGGAGTCAGAATTTTCGAACTTCGTCGAGGGAAGCGGTGTTGCTTCCGCAAGACGAAAGCAAGGCACGCGGGATAGCTGCCGATGCAGAGGGAGATGTGGGAAAATCTCTTAGGGGTGTTATGGAGGATAAGGTCACCGAAGTAAAAATTGTGGGAGCGCAGCTCGAAGGAACCGTGAGGACGAAGCGAAGAACGGTTGCGGCTTTATTTATTTTGCTTCAGACAAACAAGACGGTCAAGTACGTCGAAACCCTGGGGTCCGAAATGAGTCTTATCGCGCGTAAATTGCTGTGTACGCAGAGAAGTGACCGTGGAGAAGATTGACATTGATCAGCCATGGCTAGTTAAAGTTGTCGCATCATTCTTGAAAAGTAACAGTGTTGTTGAGGTCTTTCATTTGGAGGTAACGCATCAACAAAGACGTCTAACTAAATGCCCTAAACATTTATGGTGCGTTTTATCTTCGCAGGACGCGAACCTAGGTCCCGAGGGAGCGAATATGCTAGGTCCGTCTTTGGCCAAGAACGAATCCATCAGAAGACTTTCACTGCGAGGGAATAGTATCGGAGACTCTGGAACGTCGAGTCTTATTGATGCTATGCTGAGCACAAAAACGGTCAAAGAACTTGACCTGGAAGACAACTTGTTGAGCGATGGAGGGTAAGCTTTCTTTCGTATGATAGTGTCCACTATAGTCGTTTGCATCTCTCTTGTGAAAAATGCAGCTTGACGCAGGTGGCGAAGCTACTTGAGAACCAATCTTTTATTACTAGGTTGTACTTGGGAGAAAACATGTTTACCTTTGATTCTAATAAATACTATGACTTCGTCGTCAACAAGATGTAAGACTCTGGAACTAAAGTGCATGAAAATTTGTTGGATAGTCCCCAAGCTCTTATTTCTCCAGGAATACGGTTGCGGAAACGTTCAGCAGAGCGTTATCAAGGAACAAGTCACTGAGTTTGCTTTCATTCTCAGGGAACCAAATGAAGTTAAAGTATAGTATTGCTCCTATTCTAGATGCTCTCAAACTTCATCCCCACCTCCGAACTCTGGACCTCTCCCGTGAGTTCCGTCTGTGTCAAACACTGGAACATCGCAGAACCTCAGCTAGTACTATTCTTAATAATGCAGTTTCGTGTCTCAGTAACCGGCTGATACTCGGTCTGGCAGAATACTGCATTGCGGTAAAGGGACAGAACAAAAAACTGAACCTTACAGGCGCAAACGTTAAAGGTATGGGGACTTTGTATGTGGACACACGTTTAACCGTCTTCTATATTCTACCGCGTACAGGTAAACTTGTAGGAGAAGTAAGCGCATTTCGAATGGTGAAACATGGCAACATTGTCTTAGGAGTCGACTATAGAGGAATACCAAACTCTGAAGAAATCAGGGCACAAATAGCCCTTGTAGTACATCTCCTCAGTAGACGTAACAAACCTGTTTTTCCAAAGTCTAAACGCGAGGAGTTGGTCCTCCTAGATGGTCGGAAAATTACCCTGTATATGGATGGTGGTGGCAGCATAGAGAAGGTCAGTAACATATTGCAGGAGCGTGCCTATACTTCCTCTGTTTAGTATGGTGCTTGCGTTGCAGGGCGAGGTCTTGTACAGTCACGGTGATACCTTCTCGTTCGTATCGACCGATGTCGCTAGGAACAACTTGCAGATTGAGGAGGATCACAATAAACCTCTCCCCTTGACAGTCAACAGGTTAAAGCTTCAGGGTAAGGGCCTCATTTACCTTTGTTGGAGCACCTTAATGCAAATGTACTGCATATGAACATTCCTCCAGGAAAATACAAAATGCTCGTTGCTCCGGGTTGCTCGTCGTTGAAACTGTATGCTGTAAGCTCGGCACTTATGAACGTAATCGACTACTTTTTAGATTTGGTGGTAAGAAGCTTTCATGATCCTCATTGTGCACCAATGTTCGCTGATACGTTCTATATATTGCGCTGTCTCAGGTTCTAGGGCAACTAGCGGCAACGGGGGATTGGGAAACCTTTTACTTTCTTGCTGCGGTGGTGGTCTTATCCGTCTTCTACGTTTCCTATTCGTTGTTCACTGACGGCCGGTTACTCGCAAGTGTATTGCATCCGTTGTCTCTGGCAATTGTCATGGATGCCTTCAATTTTGTCGTTCGGGGTGAAGTACGTTCCTACTTCGAGTCGATTTCAAAGGACTTGTCATTTCTATTCCCGGTTCTCCTGCCGCAGGTCCCCTCGGCGACAATTATGCTAGACACATCGCAGCCTATGCAAGGTCTGGCGGTAGGTGATCAACCAAACTATTGCTGCTTTCATTCGTTGTCATTGTCATTGTGTTTTATTGACGCTATTATCCAGTCCATCCAACGGCTAAAACTCACGGAAGCCCTACTTGAGGCTGCGCCTCAGGTCCTATTGCAATCTTTTTTAGCTCTTCAAGGGAACCCTGGAACAGTTCTCATTATCTCGATCTGCACATCGTTTCTGAGCATAGTAAGCATTGTGCGTGTGTGGCGCGGTGAAACTTAACCGTTTGGAAACTGAGTGTTATGCAGGTAGGCGCCGTAACGGAGAGTGACATGCAGAAGATAAGCGCTTGGTAAGTAGGAGTAGCACCTCCATGATCCCGACACTACTCGCGTTTTGAACACAGTTGTATGATGTTCACAGGAGCACGGGTGTTGATAAACCAGGAATCAGCGTAATTTCCTTCTCAGTTATATTGCTTGCTCTCTTCCGTTCACTGGAGGTCTTGGCGAACGTCGCAACAATATCACTAGCGATGAGAGCACTTCCGTTTAACATCGCGCTGTTCCTGGTGGTGACATTGGGATCAAAGCTGTTGTTGACTTTGGTACGTATTTTCGTAGTCCCTTATACGTTCGAGGACTGTTGACTCTGCCGCACCGCAGATTTACTGGCGATTTCACCTATCCCATTTCGGCGAAATTGTTTCGAGCGTTCTCATTTCTCCTGGTACGGAACGGATTACGTACGACTGGGTGAAAGGTACCCGAAGGTTACCCTTATGGTACTATATTGCCGTTCAAATGATATTTGATTTCGGCATCTTGATCGCACTTGCTCTGTTTCCTGAAAGTATTGCGTTGACTAAAATGTCATTTATTTATACGCTGGCATTGGGTAGGTGACTTGGACGAAGTATCCTGGTGAGTATCTCCCATAACAGTGTGGATTGACTTCACAGGTGTCGTTGGAGGCAAATATTTCATACTGATAGTGCTTTGGGGACTTCACAATTTTGCCGAAAACTGGTTGTACGACGACCGCCGTCATCTCTTTACGTTTGGAATCATTGCGAAGAAATATGTCCCCCGAACCACTCGAAGAGATACATGGAGCGACAACGCCAGCGCACATACGAGAGATCGACGTAGCTACTCTTCGCGAGCATCAAGGACAGAAGAAATGGCGAATCCACTGAGAGCATATGGCGCTTACAAGAACTCGAAAGCAAACCCGTCTTCCGTAGTATAAGCGCTTTGTGCTGTTTCTGATGGGCGCTGCTTCCCTTAGAAATGCCCAAGGAAAGAGAGGAATCCTCTCTTCGGTGACCACTACATATGTGTGTCACATTGTCAGTAGCTCAGCATTGCCACCGACATTCACGAGATGGGGACAAGGGAAGGTACCTTTCCACGTCCAAGGAAAAAGGGGAAAATTTCTGCGGAACCAGCCATTGCACTTTAAGAAGAATGGCTAAATCCACTCGGGCGCTGCGGTTGTTTATCATTAATTAAACGCAAATTTCGTTTCGCTTCTAAATTTGTGACCTCTCGAAGCGGCGGTCCACATGTTAGCAGACGGACGCTAAAACGATTGATTCGAGTTGGTCTGCCTACTCTTCGCGGTTCTCCATGCGGCATTCTCTGTCTGTGCTACAATTGTACCTGTACAAAGACTTTAAGACTTTGACGATTCTGGAGGAACAGGAATTGTTTCAGTTGTTTGCACTTTCGCCGTATGGCATGTGCCTGTTACAAAATAATAATGGTTTTCGTACACAACACAGCTGACAATGCATAGTGATCGATCAATTCCACCGCACACTTCGCTCCCTATATCAGCTACAACGGACCACTATATGGTGTCCAATGGCAGATCTTGAGTCATTGTGGCCAGGATCGCAACTTCACAAATTGTTATTACGCGTTTATATGCAATTCCATGGAAGAACCGACCAGTGTCAGGGGTAAAATATCATATTCTTGTTATTGTGCATAGGGTAGCATGCACGTCTGCACGCTTGGAAAGACGATATGACCTGGGTCAGAGGGTGCGACCTCTTCGCGAGGAGACTCTTCCGGAAGTCTTTTCGTGTATACACTTCCATACAAGCTTGTCCACAGCGATGGTGCAGTCATGGGGCCGCTATTTCCAATGCGACGGCTACTTCCGGCGCCGAGGAGTCGGAGACTACAAGGCAGAGGTTCCTGGACATCTACCAGGATCCCCACATGCCCTCTCAGGACCCTTTAATGGCGTGGATGCAGTATTTTTATCGTACACAGCACGTTCAATACGCGAACATAGCGTTCAGGAGGATGCTCGAGTTGTCCCACAGCGACAATGATCCCGGGAAGCTGTTTGCGGGGCGCAATCAGCTTCAAAACGTCGTGTTTTGGAGCCATGTGCTAACTTCCTGCAATACTTCAGAGCAGATCGAGAAGTTATACAATGACCTTAGGATGACGTTGGCGGAAGCAGATCTCTCCGAGGACCGCACCATAGAATGCATGGAGGGCATGCTACGCATGCTCCACTTAGCATCGCGCCACAACCCCCAGGCTGGAGACATCCGGGAACGTCTACAGTCCATTTTCGACGATATAGCAGATAGAGTGCACCAATTAGGACTGACGGATGTTCATGTGACGGAAGATCTGGGTCTAGCTTTGGACGACAACAGTGACGGATCCGGGGCAGAAAGAGGTTTGGAAAGCGCTCGACGACGAGTGAACAGTGTATGGCCACAGGAACATGGTGCTCTAGGTAATGCTAGTAGCAGCGAGGGTATTAGTGTGCAATTTTGGCCTAATCCTGCTCTTCCGAATGCCGAGCAAGCATGGATGGATTCTGTGCTCTCTGAAGAAGTGCCATCGTGGGCCATGTCGACGTATCATTACTTTACGGCAAAAACTCTCCGCGAGCAAAAGTCTAGAGTAGATTCGGTAGGCAAAGGACAGTCCGTCTTCAACAGGAACCTAGCGAGTGCGAAAATAATTGTGGCTGAAGATATCGTAAATGCTTGGTGGAGCGATTTCTTTGGAAGTGGTAATCCTTCAGCTATTTCAAGTATCACTGATGTTGCTTCGTTATGGACGGAATTTGATGAAGAGTACAGCTTACAGCACGTTTTAATGGCCGGTGATACGGAGAACTTACCGACGGAAATTAGCGAAAATCCAGCTGCAGCATTAAAGTTTATGACTGCATCGTACGCATTTAGAACTCTTGCAACGTACTGCCAATATCATCCGGCTGTTTACGAAGCTATCGAAGCGCAAATACTTCGCCTAGGCGATGTATACTCTCAGCATGTTTCTGAGGGCACCGAAACCAGTCAATTCTCTAGTGAACTGTCACGGCCGTTTCAGTTTCTCATGAAATACCGCCAGCTTTTTTTAGAACGAAGACTGGCGGGTCTACGTTGGTCCCACAACATTGTGAGAAGCGCCATACCAAACAATATTCCTTCAGACTTGCAGGTTCCGCCTGAGTCCCTAGGACCTCTGTTGGAGCAATCAATAAAGTTTGCAGAACTTATGCAAGACACAGTTGGAGGAGACAGAACCGCATTTACCCCAAGCTCTTTAGTGTCTCCCCCGAAGGGAGCAGATACGACAATTCCTCTGTCGGTTAGAGTGGCCACGGGAGTACCCCCAGTGACGAGAAGCATCTTCGAGGGTAACACACAAAACACTTCGATACAGCTTTGATAACAAAGGAGATCGGAATGGAGCATGTCCAGTAAACAGATAACAATATACTGTATAATGTTCACTCCTATCATAGTGTATCATTTCAGAACTCCAAAATATTCCAGAATATTCTGAGCTTTCAGAGGTGGACAACATGAGTATTCGTTTCATAAAACCACCTAATTCCATTTTTTCTTCCTCCAAAAGTTCCATCCTCGCCCAGTCGCCGCTACTTATTTTTCTCGGGGGAATGGTTGCGAACCGGTTGAAAGAGAAGTCTAAAGCATTCCACATCTAATAATCCAATCTATCGCTTTAACCACCAGAAAAAAGCGGCGCGCATGGCTCCCAAAATTGAGCCCTAGATCACCCTGAGTCTGCCTATATGATTTTAACTTCTTAAAACAGTTTCATTATATGGAGCAGAATCACTACACCCAAAAACACTGCAGATCCAATCAATATTTGCTCAGACGATCTGCAAACCACAATCCACAAGACAAAGTCGAATAAGGCTTCCACCAGAAAGGAAAACTTTGATAGAGCAACTATTCAATCGTTACGGGAAACCATCAAAATGTTGACGATTCCTGACAGGCTCAGAACCACAAAAGAGGTCAGGGTACTTCACGCCCCTACAGCTCCCCTCATCCAAAACCAAAAGGGTATCCCCTTTTGGTCCCTCTTCAACTATACTCTTCCCTCGACAGACCACGTCTATTGGCATCTGATATTGCCCGCGAATTTTAGGAGCGAAAGCGGCTTATCTTGTAACTTACAATCGGATTCCCTCACCAGGATCGGAATGATAATGGGACGGCATGTTTGTGTTTTCCAAGAGACCTCGGGAGTATTGCTCTCCTCCACCAGATGAAGGCTTTCCTTTAGGACCATCACTGCAGAAAGGGAATATCCAAGACATTGTCAATCATATAGTACGGGAAAACCGGCTGCGTGCGCGTCCAAATAGAGGTAAAAGGGAGTGCAAAGTCGGGCACTTACCCGCGCTGTCCTCCACGCCTCCGTGCTTTTCCAGCACTGCTGGGTGGAGTATTTGAGGTACTAGACGGCATTTTCAGTTCCCAGAGCTATCTACCTCTCCCGAAACATTAAGACAGTACCCTCGATGAGACACAACGGAAGAAACCCTTTGTATACACATCTACAAGAACTGTTGGCTTTAGCACGTGAATAAAGCGATAATCTTTTCTGCGTCTCGGGTGGTGCCGAGCCATGGCACGGACTTCTCACCCCGACTCGCCGTGCCTGGCACGGCCAACATCCCGCCCCTTGATGAGAGGGGGCGGGGCATGTACTACATATCCATTGTAGAGAGTTTAATTTGGCTTAATACGCATAATCTGCACCATGAAAGAGTAGGAAATTTGTTAGTTTCTTAGATTCATTCGTTAGATAGTTTGACGCACAGAGAGAAAGAATGTCGACCACTCCACCTGGGGACCAGCAGCTGGAGGAATTACCCGATGATGAGCACCATTCGAGCCATAATGAGCTGAATTTCACTGCGACAGCCGCGGCCGCGGCTGGGAGAAGTGTACTCGTGGATGCCGAAAGTACAGGCGTGCAGTCTGCTCACAATGGAACGGAGCAAGAAGATGATAAAATGTCGTGGGCGAGTTGGGAGGATAATGATGGCAATACAAACTGGAGAGACCATGAAATGAAGAAATCTCGACCGAAACAGGGCATTTTCGATGATCAAGTTGCCGACGATTGGGAAGATGGTGACGCGAATTCGCGGGAACTTGGAACTAAAGATCACAGTAGGGAGGAATTCAACTTTGAGGATGAAGAAAGCGTTAGTTCCGGAGGAACGTTTGATCCCAATATAATCGACATCGAAAACTTAGGGCAAGCTCCGCATAGCGACGAAGAAGATGAGAATGGATATCCCGAGGATATGGAGGGAATTCGACGTCCAAAAGTTGAGAATGAGGAGGAGAGACTCCGTCGTGTGAAGCGAAAGCAAATGGAGATGGATGTAAACGGTGGTGATGTTAGGGGTCATGACCAAGACGTTTATGATGAAGACGAAGACGCTCCCATTGCTGCGTCGAAAACGAAGAAGAAAAAGAAAAAACCCAAGAAGGACACACCGCGTAGTTCTCCAACCCGTGGCGAAGCAGCTGAGGCTGTAGAGGAACCTTCAGTTCCTGCAGATTATGACGAAGGAGGAGTCGATCACATTCCTCACCGTGAAGAGAAAACTGTGGGGCAAAGGTTATTAGGAATTGGCTTGATGGCGGCTTCAGCTTGTTTGTTTTCGGTTATGTCTTTTATCGTACACATTTCGGGTCACGGATTTCCTACGTTTGAAGTCGCATCGTTTAGGTTTTTGGTTCAAGCGGTCCTTGCGTTCCTACTGTTGGGTTACTACCGTGTACCATTTGCTGGGACGACAGGAAAGCATAAACTTATTTTCCTTCGCTGCTTTTTCGGAACACTAGGCATGACATGTGCCTTTTGGGCTTTCACTCACCTGCCTTTCTCGGACGCCACAGTTATCGTTTTTACGAATCCGGTTTTTACAGCTATCCTGGCTGCATTAATTCTCAAAGAGAGATTCAGTTGGCTAGAGGCTTCTAGCACGTTTCTGTGTTTAATAGGCATCGTGTTTATTAGCCGGCCTTCGTTTCTTTTTGGGGACGAAGCTTATAACCCTAAGACAGACGCCTACTCAACGAAGTCTTCGGAGACTTCTACACTTCAATTTGCAGGACTCGCGTTTACCGCCTCTAGGACGTTTGCTATTTGTATGGGCTTATTTGGAAGTATATCTGCTGCATTTGCGTATTTGACTATCCGTCGTCTGGGAGAGGTAAGCAAATCAGTGGTGTGGGAACACACCTATCGAATGGATTTCAAACACTCTTTTGCGCTGGATCTTGCAGGAAAATACTCACATTTTGGTGGCGTGGTTCGGGCTTGTGGGGTTTCTAGTCTCTACGTTATTGGGTGCTACAGGTCAAGAATGGAAATGGCCTACGTCTGCAGGGCAAATATTTACATTATTGTCCGTAGGTACGTTCACGCACAGACGTACAGATGCCCTATATAAGGATGTTTCACATTGGGGACTCTACGCCCCTTTGCGATGCAGGTCTCTTGGGTTTCCTTGGTCAAATACTCATGAGCAAAGGGTTTCAGATCGAAAAGGCAGGCCCTGCAGCCACCATGCGGAATTTGGATATCGTTTTAGCGTTTATCTTTCAAACGGCGATTTTGAATCAACCTCCGAACCATTTCAGTATTGTTGGCGCTGTTCTAGTTACTCTTTGTGCTCTAGCAGTTGCCTATTCCAAAGCAAAAAAGCCGTCGAACTACATCCCATTAACAACGAGACTCGGACCTAATGACTATCGGGTGGCAGAGGGCAATCGAAACGATAATGTATGAACATGAGAACCGTCGGCATGAGGTTCTTGTGGTTAAGCATCTGAGTCTCTCGTCGAATGAGACAGAAGCTTGTCCCTCTGAGCATGTCGAAGCGGCTGATACTTTTGGCTGGTTCTGCCAGTGAAATTCAGCTGATATTGGTCGTCGACTCATCGAGCTGGGCCGTAGATGACTTGGGGTCAGGCGTACAAGGACACTCGGTGTTGTCCCGATCAAGAACGACGCAACATCGGTTGCGGAGCTAGGAAGAACGAGTTGACGATCCCTCTATTTCCGGCAGCAATGGTAAAACTTTAGCATTGTAGCGCTCTTCAAATTCATCCATGCCAGTTGCTACGGCTCTTGGGCGGCTTCAAACTTTTTGTCATCTTTTCTCGCCAATTGTGCTTGGCTGGCACCGGATGACCGAGAGGGTGACATCTAATCAGCAATGAAACTACCTCATCGTGGTATCATTTTTGTTTCGATTGCGTTTGACAGCTCCAATACAGTATGTGAGCACGATATCGCTTCGTGTCTGCCACGAGTTGTACTAATCTCGGATGGCTTTACAGCTGGTTTTCAATAACTTGGTGGGATAGTGTTGTTGTATAGGTGGGTGTCAATACTACGTACAGTATACAGTATATGTACTGTAAAACAGGCACCAGCTGCTACCTAAGTGTAGTGGCTAACATCCAGCTGCCGGTGGGCCATCAGTCACATCTTCGTCGTTTATACTGTAATAAGTCAGTACTTAATCCATGTCTCCTACACTCAACTCTTTGTTCTACTGTTGTTGGACACGGCTCTGTCCAACAGTGACTGCCACTGCTTTCATATCTGCGACAAATTGTTACAGTCACTTGTAGTGACACTTTGCTGAAAAACACTCAGGTTCTACCGTTGTAAAGAAAGGACTTGGTTTTAATGTTACTGGTGAGAAATTGAAAAAAAAGAAAGTGAAAACGACCACCTGGCTTCCGTCTACGTTAATGTGGGGCGCGGAATGTTCTACTCGAAGCTTCTGTCATTCCGCGGCGGGTTAGTACATGCAGAGGTTTTTTTTTTGGATTGGATGGCCAAATGTTCCCCCCCTTTGTACCAAGCAATCTTTTCGCACACATTGCCGCGATGCTGATAGAATGCACATCTTTGAGGGCTTGTATGACTGTACTGCACGTAAACAGGACAGGATACCCGTACAGTAGTTGATTAGGGAGAAGAGAAGCATGTCTTTGTCACAGGAGGACGCAATCAAGGAGGCGAAGACCCTGGTGCCTACTTTACAGTCGGCAGCGCAAGGGTCCTTGCAGGACGTCCAGAAGGCTTTCCAGAATACACTTCCCAGGCTAAAAGTATGCACGAGAACTGCTGTTTCGGGAGGAGACCCTTCTGCTGTGTATATGACTGTGTGGAGCTGTTCTGCAGGTGCTATTGACTGCGTTTGGCCCATTTGGAGCGCAAACGACGGCTTCCAGCTCGGAGGAGGCCTTCTTAGCATGTATGTTTCTGGGATCCATAATTGCCATGAATACCAAGATCTATCCTCTGATTGGATGATGACAAATATGCAATGCCTGTCTGCCTGCAGGTAATGCACTGGAAGCATCGTGTCTGATATGCCTACGAGCCGAAGACTTCACAGGGTTTGAACGCCAAGTTTATCAGCTTCGAACCATTTATTCAGAGTATGAGTAAGTGTTCGGTAGAAACAAAGGTGCATAGTTGTTTCCAACAGACACAACGGCTAAGATGTCTGTTCCATTTTGGTGCTGTCGTCTACGCAGGTCCACAAAGAAGTCCGAGTCAAGACCGCTGATTGTCGCTCTCCTACTGATGCATTTATTGGTAGAAAATCGTCTGGCTGAATTTCATTCAGAGGTAAACTCATAATCTCTTGACTATCTTTGAAAATGTTGTTCACCCAATGTCATTGATCCTATTTGATCCTGCTCAGTTGGAGCTTCTAAACATGGATGAACGCAAAAACAAGCATATTGAATTCGCCGTAGAATTAGAGGAAAGAATGATGGAAGGTGCTTATCACAAGGTAAGCTGTCGCGGTATCGGTATTTTGTCGTGTCGCAACGAAGGAATGAAATCCTTTGGTTTCTATTGTGATGTGATGTGGCCTTGACACAGGTTTTACACGCTGCTAGAGAGCCGCCTGCTCAAGTGTACAAGATTTTCCTAGACAAATTGACAGAAACAGTTAGGTAAGCATTTTGTATTTGCGCGCTTCCAAGTGCATACGCCGTTTACATTCGATATGTGTCATGTTGATCCCCAGATCTGATATCGCGGACTGCTTGGCAGCTTCATATGAAAGACTTCCCGTTCAAGAAGCCGCCAAAAAGTTGCAGCTAAGCTCTCAGAACGCCGTTCAGGACTTTGTTAAGCATAATGACGTACGTTCCTTGTTTATCCCTTTCTTGTTCATTCAAGCAAGTGAATGACGCTGAACCTGCAGTTGAATTGGAAATTCGAGGGCAACGACGTGGTCTTCGTTCCGTCTGATGCTAAAGGTGTTTCCGTCCAATCAAGGCAGTTGATAGAGAATACCCTCCATTACGCCACAGAATTAGAAAAGATTGTGTAGTTGGATTGATTGAATATATTCGAGTAAATAGACGTCTGACATCACATATTATACTGTACAACTTGTACAATATATATATATAGCTTGTGTGCATGAATGACAATGAGCCTTGAAGAGGCTAATATGACGGCATTAGACGCCCTGGAGGGCTATCTACGAGCTCGAGACGCTTTCCAGAGCGCTATACAGCAGGTACCAATGGGGTCCATACATTGTTCATTCATTATGGCTCCTATGCCAATGCCCGCCTCTTGATTTGTCCAGGGTCTCATGGAGATGGAATACCTACGGTGTGAAATTGGCCATGACCGCCTGAAACCTCGTGATTGTACCGTGCATGAGAGCCCTTTATACACCTTTTCCGCCCTGTTCAAGGAATCCGGGGCGGATACGAAGGTTTCGGTCCGACCCAAACACGCAGAGGAGAAAGAGAGTCAACGGAGAGAATTAGACCGGATACCGCAGGAAATTGACCCGACCCATGCTGAACAGCTGCGACGAATTCAAAGTTGTTTTCGACAAGGTACGGTGATGCCACCTCTCAAGGAAAGCATATGTGCACATTTGACCTTAATTGACTCGCGCAGCTCTGTTTTTATCAAGTAAAGTAGTGGAGAAACAACGGGCTCTGGAGAACCAAAGGCAAGTGGTGGAGGAAGACAAGCAGTCCTAGTGGAGGGAAATACTGTACAACAGCAAATCTAGTGGAGAGTCTACGAAACTTGATTCGTACAGTTGGAAAGTCCTGTTAACCCTGTTGATGCGTAAACCTTCGAGCGGAACCTAATGCACATTATTCGACGTCGATATACGAAAACGAGTCTATCCTGTGCAAGTGACAATTGGGAGAGCGTCATAATCTATTAACCTCATACGACTCGTGATAAGAAGCCACTTCCTAGCGCTAACAGGAGGGCGGTACGTTTCCCTGATTATATCACACGTGATGAGGCGGTATGTTGATCTTCTTGTTTCCCATTTTTTATTGGTGACGCATTCCGAATCCTCTGGCCCGCTACATGTTTCTTCACCGCTCACGGTTCAGCAAAAGTTCCGCCGCTTTCTTCAAAGATTTCAAAACGGAGGAATCCCTCCCTGTATTGTCATTTAAGCGTGTCAGATTATCTAGCTGCACCAACGAAGGCACTTGGCTTAGGTTAGCCATGGATGCAAGAGCCCACAAAGCCAATTCTGGAACTTCAGACTCAATACACAAGTCCAGTGCTCTCTCGTAACTGGTAATGTCATAAAATCCCACGCCTTGTTGCTGCATAAGAGCAAATAGTAACATTGCCAATGAGGGGACATCATGCTGTACGCATTCCTTCAATATATTGTCACATGCTGGAGGGCTCAAAGGCAACTGGAACCGCGCCACGTTCCAGAGCAAATGTGCTGTATAGTCCGGAAAAGAGTATTGCGGAGAGACGATGGGAATCGTGGCCAGCCTTGCTGTCCATGTCTCTTTCCACTGTTGTTGCAGTGATGACGAATCTAAGATTTTGTCTCCCCAGATGGAGATTGACGGTGCATCATGGAGCTTTGGGAAAAGGCGAAGGAAGGGAACTCTTCCAGTTGCCTCAACGGCCTGCTTAGTGAGCTCTTCCTGATGTCTCTTAAAGTCTTTGATGCTGTTTTGATTGGCTTGCTTAAACAGTGCCGAGCCGTCGATCTCAGGCATCTTCGATATTGTTCGCAAGTCTGATTGTTCATTTACGACCACCGCCTTCCTCGGTGGATCATTCGGTTTATGAAAGGGAATACGGTACCTGGAGTCTCTTGTAATAAGGGAACGATAGTCCACAATATCCACATTGAACTCCTCAGCAAACTCCTTGATTTTATCGACGGGCACTGCCCATGCTTCCGAGAGCGAGACACTACCGTCTTTCTTCCCTGACAATCTAGATTTCAAAAATGAAGGAGACATACCCCCATCATGTTCCGTTGCATTTAGCACAGGGAAAAATGGAACTGGTGGTGAAATTCGCGCGTTGAATGGCAAGTGGTACTGTGTATCAGGATTCCCACTGATGCTTTTCCACGGTTCTGAATTCCATAGCTCCCCCAGCAGTGTAGATGCATATAAACCCGCAGAGGGCTGTGCGGCACTCAGAGTTTGTATGACGTCCTGAGGAATGACAGCGCTTGGATCAATCTTTTGCCTGTTGAAGTATTGGCCGTCGCCGGTCACTACATCCCCTTTTTCCGTCGGACTAGGAAGTGCGGCCAAAACCCGAAATACAGTCCAAGGCCGTCCAATCATCACATTGTATTTAATAAGTTCGGTTATGGTAGACGCATCGCAGCTAGCTCCAGTCTTGCCAAACCTCTCCCATAAAAGCAATGTTGGCTCTCCTTCATCAGGAATTTTGACGGGCTGGATCCATTGAAACGAGTTGTCGCCAACATACGTTGGTCCACTGTTGATAAGAGACTTTACCATTGCATCTAACTGGCTGCCACTAGGCGACCGTTGGCTCTGAGAAAGGATAACTCGGGTTGCTAATCCATTTTGTCCGGTCGCAAAACACATGTCCAATACCTCCTGCATCAATGATTCGCTTGAGGAGTCCCCAATGCCAATTATAGTTTCAATGATACTGGCAGTGCTTCCATGTTTCCCCGTCTTGTATGCCGCATGCATAGTCAGACGCCCCACTTCGGCTAATTGTTGGATATCGACTGTTAGGCGGTTCTCTATTTTCAGATCCCCGAGACTTGTAAAGATGGTTGACGCAGCTTCAATATTCCCCTTTTCCAATAACCCACGAAATACGTGGTCCAGATCAAAGTCAACGTTTCGTTTGGAAAGCATTCTAACCAACCGTTGTAATTGATCAGGGACAAGCGAGGCAGCTGACGCAAGAAACGAGTTGGCTAGCTCCTTCGTTACAGGTAGGCCTTCAGCAATCTGATAGAATATCATTCGTTGCATATGATCATAGTTACTCATCAACTTGCACGCATCGGTAACTTTCTCCACAATTTCGTCACTTGCCGTGCGTTTCCTTTGCAACATGATCGAGTGTACATCTACGGCAGCTGACCACATTTCTTTTTGGGCCAGCAAGCGAATGAGATCCTCAAATACACTTGTAGATAAATGGCGTGTTACATTGTCCATATGCATGATTCTCGTCCATATTTGAATCGCTTCGTCTGCGTCCCCCTTTTGCACGAGCGCGTGGAGAAGGCTGTCAAACATTGTCATGTCCACTGTCCCATTCCCAGCTTGCAGGGACGGTGCAGGTTGACCATCGAATGCTCCCTTCAAAGCATTCATTCCTTCTTTTGCCGCGCGGTCCCACATTTCGTTGTCTGTCCAAAATTTTACAAGCAGAGCAGATGTGGATGGATCAACAGTCACCCGTCTATCTTCTAATTTGTCACGAATCTCCACGAAACGGTCAAGGACTGAACATTTTTGAGCCAAGAATGTCAGACACTTGAGAGTTTCCGAGTTCGGCCCTACGTTATTCTCTTGCATGTCTTGGAGTGTTTTCTCAACATCTTCCCATTCCAACCTCTGTTGGGCGTCACTAAGAATTGCGTTGTAGCACTCGACGCTCGGAGGGATACCCCTTCGCTTCATGCTATCCAAGACAGGCTGCAATAACCGCTCATCAACGCCTTCTTGTGCGCTTACTGTAGCCACATGCGCATGCACATCCTCTCCAATATCGACATGTAAGTCCTCCATGGAATACTGCAAGGTGGCCAATGCTGTCCGGTACCCCTTAAATTCGACTAAATGCATCATCATGCGGTCCAGAAAGTGCGATTCCACAGCCCCATTCGTCTGCCGCATTCGATCAAATAAGGATGGAATCGCCTCGGGTATCGTCTGTCCTTCGATTGGGGGACAAGTTCGTGCACAGCAGATCAGCGCTGCAGCATACGCCCTCGGGGAGAGCTCGTATTGCACTTTCGGAAACACCGTATCGACCACGATAGTCCCCTCCTCGAAGAGTCCATTGCTTGCGCAAGAGACTAGGGCCCTTTCCAGCTGTAATCGGCCAGAGGGCTTCTGTATAGAGCGTCCTAAAACCTTTTCGACCGTCTGCAGTTGGTGCATCCACGGGGGATTATGGGTCGATTGAGGCGATTTTGACGGCCCATTTTTCGAGTACCGTTGGGGTTTCTGTTGCCCATGGGACGCCGACGCGTGCAGACGTCGGGATCGAGGGATATCCTGGAACAGAGGCTTGTATAGCCTCCGTTTAGGGAGCCAACGAAGCATTCCTCTGGCAACTTCACAAACTTATTCTTCTGTCACACAACTCCATTCAAATGATTCCCTCTACATACATACCTGTACATGTAACGTGAGTCAGTGACCCACCCCACCACCACGTGGAATTTGATGTTGTGTTAAACTTCGAAAGAGACCAGAATAAAAACTACTACACTACTACTGTATTTGTTTGTGCAGCAGACTGACGGGTCTAAAAAAAACTCAATGGAGCTGCATGATCATGTTGTACAACAGTTGTACAACATGCACCACTTAAAGTGTGGTGTTTACCATGAGTGTCTTCTCCGTATACATGTACACTACTTCCTTAGTTTTGTTACAACTTTTGTAGTGAGCCCCTCCATTTGTTGATGCACTCATTGTATCAGCAAATGAATCTGTTTTCGTGGGCGTACATCTGATTCTGGCTTTTTGCGCGACTGGATAGTTGCATTTTTCGATGATTGGTTGCCGCTGGATATAGATAGGAAGACATACATAATTTTCGCATGCAACATGGGGGGCAGCCGAAGTCGGATGCGCTGGAGCCAATCCCTGAGAAGGTCGGAGGTTCGCCACCGGACGGCCCAGACAATTCTTGCGTCCCCACAGCAAATAAAGCAGATTGATTAAGTAATAGTGGATGCAGCTCTTTTTTTTTTTGTTTGTTTTTTTGTTTTTTTTGCCCTTTGAATCAAGGCTTTGAATAGTTTCCCCCGCTTGTAAACGTCTTCTACCAGACGTTTAGCTGGCCACAATTTTACCCGCTTCCGAAAGCGCAAATGTACCGGGTGCGGGCACACATGCTACACATTGGACAAGGTTCATACTATTACATGGAGCTGAATCAGTTCCGACGCCTCCCCCCAAAGCGCAGCAGACGCCCAACAAGTGCAACACGCAACACTGGAAATTGTGCCGCTTATGAGCTTTGTACTTACCTTCTTGGTACAGTTTAGTACTGAACGCAAACCTGGGGTCATTCACTATAGATGAAGGTGGCTATGTGCACGGACCGGTCCGCTGGGAGCCCCGTCCGGGTTTGACTTTGTGACTGAGGTTGATTAACTTTTAAAAGTTGCTGGAGTTGCTCAAACGTTAAGTTTATATTTTGATTAGACGATTGATTGGAAGGATGCCACGGAAGTTGCGCGTCCCCACAGCTATCTCAAGAAACCGAAAAGACAATTTCAATCGCAGCTCCTTAATTCCTTATCATTTTTTATTTGCTACCTCGTCCTCCTTCTTCTACTTCCAGATACGCCAGTTAAGCAACAGAGTGTGATTTTTTCCAGTGGCGGTTTCATATAGTAATGCCACGGAGATCTTTACGAAGTGCCATCAGTGTCATGGTTGTATATTACCAGAAGTATTCTACTGTACATGGTTTCGATAGACCATGAGGGCCCACTTGCCTTTCACAAGCCATAAGTTGCCGAAAGTTTATCGTGCCGGCGCCACTTCAGGAATTTGTTGACCCGTCTCCATCAGGTGTATCAAGATGTACGCATTTACGTCCGCTTCATTTTCTCCGGCGCAGTGCCAATCAAGGTCAGAGGATATCGCGTCGAAGATTTCCAAAGCAGCAGAGAGGCTCGTGCCCGCTGCTCAACAGTCTACATGTTCATCTGTCGCCGGTATTCTTCAGATGCCTGTTTGAGTACATCCGAATAAAATGGTGCATATGTCGATTCCCAAAAGAACGAGTCTTCGTCAGACACTTGGGGATCTACTTGATATCCTGCGGATTCGTCATTATCAAGTTGTTTGGAAATTTCAGCGGGAACGTTGATGTGCTTACCTAGTTTTGGTACTCTTCCGGCTTCCAAGTATTGAATTGTCAGTCCGTCAATAGTGAATAGCCGGCAGTCCGCAGTTTTGTCGGTGACGCTAATCTGGAATGCCGGAAAATATGCTACGTCTTCAGCACGCCTTACATAGGGGGTATCCAGGATCTGGTGGTAATACTGGACTTCGCAATATATCTCGTGCTGGTCCGACGGACGGTTGCTGGAAACAGGAAACAAAACGGAGGTGATCATCAGTGCCACTGGTTTCCATAATACTCGCAGGCACGTACATAGTCATTTCCAGAAGTGTGCCTTTCGGAAGCTGGTCGAGCATGCGATACGCTGGAGCCAAAGCATTTGTTTTCGCTCTTTCAATCCAACCACGAACCATGCTCTGAATTCTAACCACTAATGCTTCATAATGCTTCCGCTGCGGAACGAAACCGATTCATGAAGAAAGAATATGGAAAATGGGTAGGGTATACCACCTTACTTTGTTCTCCATATAGGTGTTGTTAAAGCGCACAATTGCGTTTTGCATAAGCTCGTTGAAGGAACGAATACCATAGTGCATAGCCTCAGCGTGGCTAATAGAACTTTCCGTCAACTGTCCCGTTTCTGGGTCTACACTTTCGACATGGAACAGAGATCGCAATATGTACAAGCACTTTCTGCGTCTGGATTCTTCGTCGCGACGACGATGGTCAAGGCATATTCTAGTCGGAACATTGTAGTGTTCATCTCCAGCTACATCATCCCATGTGACCTGAAGAACCTGGTTTTCAGCTCTGACACGCTCGGTAACGCACCTACCCTTGCTTAAGGAATCTCCTACATTCACCTCTCTTGAATAAATTTCTCCGTCTGGAAGGGACTTCAGTTCTGTTCGAAGCTCATCGCAAGTGAAGTATTCCGGCCAGCCTTGTTGACGCTTTTCCTTGAACAATCGTTGCAACAGAATGACTCCATTCTTTGTTTCCTCCCATTTCCGGATACGCAGTTTAACGAATGCGCAGCGAAAAAATCGTTTCAATTTGGCGACGCATTCTCGCTGGTGCTCAAATTGGGCAGCCCCCTTGCTTTTGAGCTTCCCCACAGCAGTCCCAAGTCGATGTGACGGCGAAGTGGTCGACTTGTGCCTACTCACACCTGTTTCAGCTTCGGGTGAATATGAATAGCTCTTTGTGGAAGTTGGCCTTTCAAAGTCTTCGTAGAACAATTTGTATCGCAATTCTTCTGCTGCTTTGGGGTCAATGTAGTTTACGGTGTCTTCTAGCGGCTCGTGACGTTCAGTATCAGGAAACAAGCTACTGATTACATCAGGGAAATAGTCGCCGTACTCATCATAGTTAGTAGATGCCGTGGACGCTAAATCTTCCGGCTTCTTTGCAGTGAGCCGCGCAAACTTATTCTCTAACAATACGTTTTTCCTTCGCTTCTTCCACTTTATTTCCTTTTGAGCGCTTTCATCAAAATACGGTGACTGTGATGTATACTGGGTGCGCCGAGATTGCCACGATCGCTGAGCTGAGAGGGGAAGATGTTTGCTAACAATACTCGATTGTTTCCTTTCGGCATAAGACGATTCTTCCGAGGCCAGCGGTTTCAGGTAGCCTTTTTTCGAATGAGCTGTTCCCAGCTCCAGGAAAGACTGACTTCTTGAGTGTTGGAGTGAACATTGTAAACCGGTCGTAGTATCTCTGCCTCTCGTTCCGTTTTCATTCGGTGGGTTGCGAGGAGAGACGGGAGGAAGTGTCGTGCTCGCGAAAAGGGCAACAGCGCAGTTTGAATGAGATTGAATGAATGAGTGAGGGTTAGTTATCGTCCTGAAACTGTCGATTGTCATATCCCTTTCCTCGCGTTGCCATGTCAGTATAAGAGGAGTCACCCGCGAAACTTTTGGGTGGTGGTACCATCCGACCGCTACTTGACTGATCGTTGATTCCCCTGTAATTCTCCCATTGTTCGCAGTAGCTTTGTCATTTGCCTGCCGTATCGGTTCCAGGAAATGCTTGGCGCCAGGGGTAGCCGCTAGAGGAGACACGCTAGGTGACGCTGCTTCCATATACAATGATGAGGTCTGCGCAGATATATCCGCATGCCTCTTGTATCTATCTTTCTTCCCTGATGGAGATCCTTGTTCGCCATTCTGGCTTTTTTCTTTTTGAAGGGTAGAGCTCGATTTGCTTTTGATCGGAGAGTAGTACCCATTATTCTGTGGAGTCGCCCGGGAGGTATCCACGAATGGCGACGAATATGGTGTGGAAGCAGCTGCAGCCACACTTCGCGCTTCTTCCATGAAATTTCTGACGTAACGCTCCAATTTCATGAAGCTTCGCGGCACATTATATTCTTTCGACCAAGAGTTTATCAACTTTAGGCATATCTTCCCCGAAAACCGGCTAATCTCGGGAGTCCCAGTTTCGACACACATATTGCAAATGTTTGTTAGTGTGACGGCTAGCGAGTACATCATCGCTGTCTTTTGGTTTTTAATCGTGTTCAGCTCTTGTACAGTAGGTTTTTCAAATTGCCCCGATTTCCACTTCGTTTCGCCAGCAATTTCGGATCTTAAACCCACACCCTTCTTTTGGGGAGCTTTAGAGAAGGCATGCAAGGTGTGGCGTAGAGACAAACAGAACATCTCAAGTGTCAGTGTCTGGATGAATTCGTACGTTTCCCGTTCGAGTTCCACATCGTTTAGGTAATGATGAAATAGACATGTGGCCACATCGGAGAATAAAAATGATTGGTGGTGCACAAAGAAGAATCTCTGGTGCTGTACTTGAGCGTCGACGAGATGAGCTATTGTTGCGTCACTGGGAACGTAGAACCAGTATCGCAGGTTTTGAGGTCCTTCACTCTTCTTAAAATCCATGTCCTCAATCGCTCTAAGCAACTCGACAATCTCCTTCATTACTTTATACATTCGCATCGAACCTTCTTCCTCTTTGGATTCGCCTTCGCCATATTCTTGCAATATCCTTTCTTTAACGAGAGACTCTTGATACTCCCATACCCCGAATTCATTATTGAGTCCTTGGCAAGCCTCATTGATAGTTCCTAATTCAGGCATCTTCTGCTGCTGGAACCTTTTACTCTTCTTCTGTAACTGCCCTAGCATAAATCGCTTCTCCTCTTCTAGCCCTCGTAGTAGACATTGCCGAAGTTTATAGGCTTCCCCAGCTCTGTCGTAAACACTGGCGGCCGCATGGTAAACGAAGGGAACGACGGAAGCTTGCGAGCTGACTTGAGCTTGTCGCACAGCGTGTTCGATGACATCATCTCGCTGGCTTGTATCTGCGTTGAATCAAGGAAAACATACACCAAAGTTTAATAAGTTCGTGAGAATAACCTCGTCCTAATTCGGGCAGAAGCGGAAACCAGGGGTTAAACTTACTTCCAGCATCAGAAATGGACGCTCGGAGGAGATAATCGATCGCTTCCGAGGCGGCAATGCTGTGACTGCCCATGTTAAAGCCACGTCTGCTCTGGTTAATCGCCCTTCACGTCGCGCATGCGCGCAACAGAGCACCTGCACTGTTTGTCCGAAAGTTCGTTGTCTTCGCAGAAGCGCACCCTTAGTCCCTATACATGATTCGACTGTACACTTGCAGTGAAAGCTTCTCCTCCGCCGCTAAAGGGCACACAAGACACTGTGCACTGGAATTCACCTTTTTTAAGGAGCGTTTACTGTCTACCCGAACCCGAGTTCCTGGCGGTAGATCCGTTGAGCGCGCCGCCTTTTACACGTTTGTTTCCTCTCCAGAATTGCCACACTATGGAGCCCGAACCAGCGTCGTTGATAGTGGGTGACTTAACGACCACAGTTGAAGCGAAACAATGTATGAATAACCCTCCTGTCTACGGGAAAACATGTTCTCCCGTTGGGTCGCATACGTGCACGAATCGCAGTCTGCGATCCCATCCCATGTCGCAACCGATTTTTTTTGAAAAAGGCGACGATAAGATTGTCCGGTCCAACATATCTTGAACCTTTTTCTTGGTGCGAAAACTGACTGTTTTTATCGGGTTTATTAAAAGGGTTCCATGTGTCCCCACGCCACAATGGGCACATTCTAGGATACTTTAGACACCGAACTAGGTGACAAGCAACCATTGGGATGGATAGGGAACCGCAAAGCCACACAGAAAGGGGCTCAAAGGAGACCGCCTCTGGCGCCTCCGGCCGGAAAAATGGCTCCTCCAGAAATGGCTCCATACAGAATGAACCCATGATTATTTGTGGTCTAACTTTGTGTGATCGACGCCTCCATTTCCCGGCTACAATGAAAGGGTTGGCTCTACTGGCGGTCTTCATCTGCGCTGGAGTTATCTTGATCAACATGGCCCGAACTGCCTCCTCAGGGAGCCTTCATGAGATGATTAGTCAACATGATACCATGATGCGTGTTGTGGGTCGCCAGCACACTCCAGAGCATCCTCCAGTGAAACCAGTTGAACAACCTCCCGAACACAGGAGCACCATGACGGCAGATGAGAAGAGAAGAAAGGACCTCGAAGAGCACCGGAAACGCCTTCAGGAGCTCGAGAAACAGAAGAAGGAGCAGCAAGCTCCCCAACAAGCCCAAACGCAGACGTCGGATCAAGGAGATAAGGGTAAGAAAGTTGACCAACAGCAGCAACAACAGCAGAAGCCGGAATCGAAACCGTCAGAGCAACAACAGCAGTCTCAGGATCAGTCACGATCTGCAGGCTCGAATGAACATATGTCTCCCGAAGAGCTCACGTTCTCGCTGAATCAGGTAGGCGCCGGAAGAGCTGCTCTGCTAAACTATCCAAAGACATCGCAACGCATGGCGAACGCTCGAAAGCATTTTGAGCTACATGGGGATGTGACGCCTGGAAGGGACCCGAAAACTCCCCTGAAACGAAAGTCTGTGGGCGAAGACAAGGCAGGCTTCTTGGGGAAACAGGAGGACCCTATGGAAGATGACAGTAGGGCTAGAAACTACAGACCTAGACAACTGGATCCAACGAGTGAGAATTACCAGAAACAATGCCAGGACCTCCATCCTCAAGGGCGTCACGCAATTGTAACTATGGCTAGTGGAGATTCAAGCGCTCGTATGGCGACTGGCCTACTGCAAAGTCTCTTTGACGTCAACACATGCTCTACAATTGACGTGATAGTGTTGGTTAGTGGGGGCGGACTTGGATCGGATGATTGCAAGAAAGGGAGGATTCCTGAGCTGAAAGGGACTTGCCGCTCTAAAACACCGAAAGATCTTCGCAGTGCTGTGTCAGAAGTTTATCTTGAGTCGTGGAAAGACTTAGGGGTTAAACCTCGCGGAGTGAGACCGATTGGTACGGATTCAAGTAAGTTCCACAGTGTCAATGGTGTTGCGACCTTATTGGAAATCATTCTCAATACTCCTACCGCTCTGTCGGCGCAGCTAAGATCAAGATTCCCGGAGGACGGCAACATTTCTGGGGAATGGCTTTCAATAAGTTAAATGTGTTTAATATGACTGAATATTCTAAGGTATGGAGAGGGTGACGCCTGTCGAAGCAGACAACTGACACTAACCCCTGTTGCTCATGTGGTGCCTCCCAAGCAGATCTTGTGGCTGGACTCTGATGTACTCGTGCTCAAGAATTTGGACCACTTACTTTTCTATCCTGAGTTGACGGCTGCGTTCACTAATGACTGCTGCAATAGAAATGCACCTCTCAAGGCCTCTGGTGGGTTTTGGGTCATTGAGCCTAACCGCAAGCGGATGGACCAGATTATCGCAATGATCTATAGAGAATCTCCTCTTGTCGAAGCCGGTTTGGAACCAAACACTTGGCATTTCGGCGACATGTCCATGATGCTTGCTCTCTACACGAATGCCCACAAGCGTTCACGTTTGCTCTATCCAATGTCGGTAGACCCGCGGCAAGAACCGCTAGATACGTATAACGCATATCCGTCGGAGCAAGAGCCCATGAAGTCACTTCATGAGATTTATCAGAAGAAGTTTACAGTGGAACAGAAGGATAAACATCTACTTGCGGGATTGTTTGATGACGAGGTTGTTCCATTGAATGTTTCTCGGCCTGAATCTCTGCGGTTTGTAACCTCTGAGCGGGATATGAATTGGGGTGATCCCGTTGCCAAAGAAGTAGGTGCTCCAGTTGGTCGCGTATGGCATATGCTTAATGCCCAGTACGATTGGTTGCCGGGTGAATGCCATTGCATACCTGATCGAAATCGCGGTCCTGATTGGTTTTACTCGGTCCATCTTTCCTGTATTCCCATGCCCTGGCATAAGCCTGGAGCTTATGAAAAAAGATCGCAACTAATGAACCAAATGAGAGAGAAAGTTGCACCATGCCTTAGTGACTACTTTGTTCTCTGGTTAGATGCGTTTAAGAGGGCGCTAGGTAAACGTTACTTGCGGGACCCTTGGTCGAATTCGTAAGTCTTCCGCGGATAAATGCGCATGCGACATGAGTATACAAGAACGAGATGGATGTTGTTAAAGCAACAGGACCTAGACGTCCTTTCGAACGTTAATATTGGAGAGGATACTTGCGGAATGCATGGTGGGGTCACATTTATTGCGTTTACGCGTCTGGAGGTGGCAACACCTCAGCGTCGCCATGTGACTCTTGCGACTGAGTGTCTTGATAGCTGGCATTTTCATCGTCTTCATGCTTCTGATCTTGTTCGTTTTCATTGGAGCCTTCCGCATCGCTGCTTTTGCGGTCATTGTCTTCACCGAAAGGAAGCTTGTCTTTGAGGGGAACACCCCCTAACGGTTCTTCGGGTTCCGTTGGATACCGCTCGACTTCTTTGTCGATGGCGCGAAACGCCGTCGTCCACCTGGAGGGAAAGCAGAATGCACAATTCGCCCCACTCTTACCTCTTGGGTATTTTTCAAGCACACTTACGTGGTATCATAGAGGAATGGGCGAAGGTCAAATCGATTGTCCTCTGGCGAATACTGTTCCGCATGATAGCTGGGGGTTAGCGTCGTCATTTTGTGCCTGTTGATACTGTAGTACTTGAAAAACCTCTTAACCTGCATCGCAAGAAGCAAACAAGCAGATGAAGAAGAGTCCATAAACTTCCATTTCGTACAGGATTTCCATACTTTAGTTGCAATTTCAGAAGGAGACTGTCCTAGTGAACTTTGGGGACCCCATTCATGTAGCAGTTTACGGAACATGTTGTAGGGGCCACAGCGTGAGAGTTTTCGAAGTCGCCCAAACACTCCCAATTCTTGGTACGTCATCCCCATATCTTCCTGCAAGAGAACGGCCTGATAATGAAGAATCATCCTTCTACAAAAGTTGAGGTCAACGTACTTCGTCAGTCTGTGTGTGCTCATCACCCTGGTTCGCCTGATATGGCCTAAGTTCGGCAGTCGGCGGTGCATCAATTATACTTTTAATGCTGCGTAAACTTACCAAATAAAGTGCATTAGGAAAACTTCAAGGAATGAATATTCCTTACCTTGTGTACCCTAATCGAGGGTTCGTTCCTGCCCAATAGAGGAATCGCTTCAGGTCCAGTTTCGAGATACCTCCTATCGGATTGATATCAGCGCTGCTGCAATCATACTTCGTCATGTAACCTCGTAAAGCTTCATCGACATTGGACGAGCCGAGAACCAAAAGAAACCCTCTCTTTCCCCGCGTCCAAGGCAACAGTTGGGCCAATAAGTAGGCAAAGACCATGCGCAGCCGCGCTTGGATGTTCTGCAAAGCAACATCCTCAGCCTGGGACCCTCCTTGAGAAGTGTATTTTGGAGTGTGTCCTAGCAGGGAAGAGAAAACCTGAACGACGACATGCACCATCATATCTAGGTTCGCATTCAAATGGTAAGATCCAACATCCTTGGCCAGATTAGTGGCGCGATTCAGTGTGGCTTTACTGCTGTTTGATGTTCCCATGTAGCAAGTGTGGAATATCCTAGATGTGAACTGACAGCAAGATAAGATGGCGTCGATTTAGAATATCAGGTATTACGGTAAAGTACTTGGCTGCCTTACCTCTCTGGGATCAGTGGGTGTGTAGTCAGTACCTTCTTCTCCAGCAATTCTTCTGGCATCTTTTATAACCTGTCTGTTTCCTCTGCTGCATTCCGTCACAACCATGTGCGACATAATTCCTACCAGCGTTGCCGTTGAGCTGCTATCAGCACCTCCGGAAAGAGGGAGTAAGTAGCCACCAGCACCCGACCGTCTGAACGTAACAAGATTGAGACAACTTCGAGACACAGCTAGCCACTCTAAAGTTTTGCCTTACCTTAAATAATCCCAAAGCCAGGCCGCTGGTCCAAACGCGATTTCCTCCTCTGGGGTGTGATAAAACACTTCTCGTCTAGGTGATGGAGAGGCTGTAGTGTTTGCACATAGGAAGTAGTCAACTTCTACCAATGGAACCGAAAATGTTGAGCGAGCCTGTTGTCCTCGACTCGCTAGAGCCGCTCGATATCCTCGGACATCTTCTAGGTCAACATGGGCACTAATGACTTCTACATCGTTGAGTGAGAATTGGGTCGCTTGCTCGACAACTTTGCCATTCACGGAGATCAATGAACATCCATCAAAGTACAGTCGTCCACCACCATCACACCCTTGCTGGTTGGAGTAGACATAGACCCCGCCTCCTTTGGCCGTAGCACTGTTTATAAGATCCACTCGTTTATGCAATTTTCGCAGCTGGTGGTGGCTTCCAGATCCGTTCGAGATTATATCGGCCCCATTGAGTCCGAGCCAAATGTGAGGTGATCGAGGTGTGAATAGCTCCTCGCACGTCTCTGAGGCAACAGAAGCGTCTCTGCATTGCACTATGGCTACTCCAATGGGGGCTGTCTTTTGACCTCCGGTGGCGACTGTGATGGAGTTGGGGAGGTAGCATTCCTCCATGACATGGTTATGAACACGCTCTTCAGACCACGGTGTAAAATAGCGACTTTCTCGATAGTTACCGTCATCAGCCAAAAACATCTGCATTTACTCATAAATAAGAGAGGGAAAGACAAAAAAAAAACGGCAGTTAAGTCACTTCTCAAGTCGAGGACCGCGTCGTTTCGCGCTCTACACACGTACTTTTGGGCGAATCAGGAGGATCTTCTGGTTCAGACAAAATACGCGAGCATTGTATCGATTCCCTCGGTGGAGCACTGGCATACCCACGTCGAATAAAATATCCTGGGTGGAGGGATGCCTCAACAATTTCGCCAGCACATCCCAGGAGTGCTCAAATGTGTCCATTTCCAAGAAATGGTCCTCGCAACCATATCCGGTCACTTCCAGTTCAGGTCCACTTCGATACCGAGCGCCCCTGCCTTTGGCTTGCATAATGGATTCCAGTATCCGTTGAAAGTTCCCGTCGAAATCCAGGACCCACTGGTTAAGATTGCATGACGCCACAGTGGCGATTTTAGGATTTTGATCGTCCATTGTTGACTACCGGTCACCTATAACGAAAACATGCAATACTACTCGTGGAGGACCAAAAATGACAACACTGTTGATTCTGGATAGAGTCTACACTTCCTAACGTTCCGCCCGAATTCACTCGGCCCGACTTCGTCACACGGGCCGTGTGACAAGATGAAGCGAGACTTAATAAAGCGCTAGTGCATTCGGTTCCTAGTCATGACTGGATTCGGAACTTGATATGTGACGGGAAAGATGGATGCGTTCATGCAGGGTCGGGAACTGGAAGAATCAACTTCCCAGTGGAAGTTCCCAGTTCAGGCAGCGCAAAGTTCAATCATAAACACAAATGTCTTGTAATATCTGGTTTACTTGTCATATTCTTAACACTCAAATTGTGTAGCGATATCCAGAGAAACTCGCACCAATACAAGTGGACCTTTTTCCACGCAGGCACAGGTTGGAATGGAATCACGATTACTTCAGGAAACGAGGGAGAGGCGCACTGAGCAGCTTGGCACCACTGAGAGACGACAGTCCAAGTAGAACAAGCAATACCAATCCACAAGTCTGAGCTCCAGTCTTTCTCCCTTTCGGTCCTGCACAAAATACGACGAAGGCGTGACACACATCCAGACCGTAGACACCGAACTCCTCAGCACATAACACACAAAGCACGATCCTCGGATCACACGTCGTTAAGTGACGATTCTAACAAAGCTTACCATGTTTTATGTACCCTCGGTAGTAGAAGAATCTGGCCAGCATGTAGGCACCAGCAGCAGCAGCACTGGTCTTGGGATAGCACAATCCGCCCATCACCTGTAGCAGAGCCAAGAAGTACAACGCATACCCAAAGCAAATACCTTTACTCCATCGCGTACCAGAAAGGTTTCAACAGTGCAGACCTGCTCCAAGTAGTTCTGGTGAGCTCGCTGCGCAAGGTTGAACTCGTACCATTCCTTGTAGGTCAAGGCTTCACTATAGCGTCCATTTCCCATGTCTGGATACCCTCCCGGATTCAATTCCTCTTCCCCAGTTGCCTTCTTGTGCTCGTCCTTGAGTTGCTGAACCTTCTCGCGTCGTTGGAATTCGGCAGACCCTGCATCAACACTTCCAGGATTGCAGCATCCAGATGGAAGTTTTGTATCATGACAATCCGTACCAAATAGCTTCGGTCTCATCGTCGCAGCGCGTACACAGCTCATGTAGCATTGTGCTGCGACTCCGGTAGCGGCAAGAACCACCTGCAATAATTCAAAAAGCGCGAAAAAATCCAAAAAATCCAAAATGTTCAATTCTGTGAACATTCATCATACCCAGCCGTGGTCCTGGTTGAGATAAACTCAACCTTCCATGATAAATTTAAGAGTATTCTTAGATAAGAAAATTTGTGTGAATTAGTGTTTTGAAGAAAGAACAATCACTGAAAACTCGTCGTCTGTAACTTCCCGGCCGGTGGGCTATCTGTCACATTTGGGTGTGTGTCTGTACTAGCCGTGAGCATGCGTATCCGGATGCAGGCTTGTAAACGCAAGCAAGAAGAAGCCGATATACATCCCGTATCAAGTTTAGGCACATTCTCCTGATTGCATATTATGTGCAAAACAGGTTCGCTTCCTATGTTGAACTTAATTTCGTCCCACAACTTGCTAACTTCCTCAAGGTCCGCTTCCTCATTCTGTGCTCGGGAGCTAGCAGGAAGCCAGGAAACAAATTCATTTCGATTGCTTCACATCCAATGTGGAGTATTGCGTTCCGGGGTACACAAGTGCTATTCTACTTTGCTTCGCTTGGACTTGGGCCACTTGGCTGCTTCGCTTCCACTTCCGGAAGAAAGACAGATGGCACGGCCGGTACCCGGAGACAGACACCCGACCTGTCCCGAGAGATCCCGTGCCATGGGCAGAACATGCCCGTCCCTTGGCATTATGATGAACATTTTCGAGGCATTGCAGTTCGATATTGATGATTTCAAGCATCTCATCGTATTCTACAGTGCTTGTACGAGGCAGTACTCGTCGAAGGAAACTAGAGAAAGCGCTTAATACCCCTTGTTTCCTTCGTCCCGGTGGGAAGTATTTGAAGAAAATCTGCAAAAATCGATTCCTCAGGACGGAAAAGGCCCTTCAATACGTCTACCATGGATGATTCGGCGCCCAGTCCTTCCGATACGAAGAAAATGAGGGAAGGATCATCCAACAATACCTCTACAAATGGGGACAGAAGTGATACAGCGATGAATCAAGGGGGAAATCCGAGCTCAGAGAACCCACCCAAAATGCCTTCTGGAGGCACTTCTGGTGATAATGAAGGCGATATATCGATGAATAGTGGCTCCTCGGACGCTCCAGCCCAAGAGGAAGACGAAGAGACCAAGCGCGCACGTGAAGAAAGGGCGATGGAATTGAAAAACAAGGGAAATGAAGCCTATAAAAGTGGCCGCTATCGGGAAGCTATCTCCGTGTATGAGCAAGCTTTACAGGAAGATGACCGAATTTTGACTTGTTACACCAATATGGCGGCGGCTAAAATGATGCTGGGGGACTACGGAGGCGCGGCGCAAAATTGTGAACAAGCAATCAAAGTGGACTCGCAAGCGATTCGGCCGTACATGCGTGGAGGTCGAGCTTATTTAGCTTTGGGTGACTTTGATAAAGCAAAGAGTATGTTCACTCAAGCTATGGTGCGTGATCCTCGTGATTCAAAAGCTTCCGAAGAGAGGAACATCGTGGATCTCACCCGGCGTAGACTCGAGAAAGTAGAAGAACTAGTGGCCCAAAAGAATTACTCCCGAGCAATCCCCTTGGCTGAAGCAGCTGCCAGAGATGCACCAGGGTGTCTACGGCTCCAACTGAAACGCGTCGAAGCCAAGATAGGTGAAAAGCAGTACGATGATGCGTATGCTTTGACAACAGATTTGCTTCCAAAGTTTTCGTCTGATCGACAACTGCTGTTATTGCGAGCAAGGGCACTTCAATATCAAGGGAACGTGCAAATGGCTGCAAGGCATTTACAAGAGGCATTACGATACGACCCAGATAATCAAGAAATTGCGAAAGCTCTGAAAGCATGTAGGAAATTGGATAACCTGAAACAAAGTGGTAACGATGCCTTTAAGGTACGATGACGCATGAAGTAGACTGCATACACAAGCATGACAACACTATGAGCTCTGTTTTTCTTATGACTGAATACAGAATGGTCGCGCTAATGAGGCGATCGAAAAGTACACAGAAGCTTTAGGGTTAGATCGGGAAAATGACGCCTACAATACCGCACTTTATGCAAACAGAGCTGCAGCGTATATGAAGTTACGGAAATATAAGGAAGCTGCTGATGACTGCACCGAGTGCCTGAACAGAGACGAGAACTACTTTAAAGCCAGGCTACGGAGGGCTAAGTGCCTTTACTATCTGGGAGAAGAAGAAAACCTTGAACTAGCCGTTAGAGATCTCGAAGCAGCCAAGCGATCAGCGAACGATAGGGAAACACTATCTGAGATCGAACAAGAGTAAGCAACCATGCGGTACCCAGCTTCGTTACCCCAAACGACTCGTGTACTTAATTGCTTGGTTTATTCGAACTGCAGTTTGCGCAAGTACCGCTCTGCCCTCAAGCAAGCTAAACGCAAGGACTACTACAAGTTGTTGAATGTCTCTAGAGGTAAGAACCCGAGGAATCAGCTCAAAGTAATTGCTTATGGAACTGTTGCTACGTTTCGCCTCACTTGACTGCAGATGCTGGGGAGGAAGAAGTCAAGAAGGCGTACAAAAAGGCAGCCCTTAAATGGCATCCTGACCGCCACGCAAGCAAATCGGAGGACGAAAAGAAGAAAGCTGAGAAAATGTTCAAAGATATTGGAGAGGCCTACAATGTCCTAAGTGATCCTGAGAAACGACGCAAGTACGACATGGGCGCCGACCTCGAAGAAATAGAGCAGGGTGGTCCAAGTGGAGGTGGTGAAGCAGACATGGATGCAATGAACATGTTCAATATGTTCTTTGGCGGTATGGGTGGTGGCATGGGTGGTATGGGCGGTATGCCCGGTGGCCGTACAAGAGTCCATGTACGAACAGGGTTTTAACGACTTACTGGTACCACAAATTGTCGCTCGGCATACTACCACACTCGCACTTCACTTGGCATACATGTATCATTATAGAGCAAGCAACACAAGCAGAAAAACATACGAAGGGCAAGTCGTACATGCATATACCGTTCATTGGTAGTAAACTTCATCTCGGTAACTTCACAAAGTAGCCATCTTCACAAGGTACCCAAGGTATCATAAGACAATATGCACGCCTAAAAGCGTCGCCTTTCTGGCTGCGTGTTGAAGTTTCCATAGCGCGCAGATACATGTGTTGATATTACTCTGTAGTACAGGAGCTGTATGGGAACTAAATAGAGAAAATGTCAGCGGAGGACCACAATGGCCTCCTGCCGCGTTTTCTCCATTATGCCATGCTGGACTTAGTATTATGTCCAAAGTGCATAGGGAGACTCGCTGGAGTACGCTATACGGACTTTTACACCTCCTCTGGAGCTGTATTGGCTAGGGAATTGTCCAAAATAGCTCGGGTTCAGCCCAGAGAGGCCGAGACAGGAGCATCGTCCAATGACGATTACGAGTGGTATACGACGAATTGGAACAAGCAGACGTGTCAGATGTGTTTGGGAATCCTTCAGAATGACTCTTGCTTGTTTCCGTACGGGGGATCAGCGAAAAAGTCTAGGAAACGCAAACCACCCTGGGCTGGACAAGCCCAGCGGGAGCAAGCCATGCAAGCGTTGGATGAAACTTTGGAGTTCAGTCCCGATACAACGGACCCAAATGAAGGGACAAAATATTTGACGCCTGGGTCCGCCGTGAAACAGACAGTCGAACACCGAGGATACGACTGTCGACATGGAATCCTCAGCTCTTCGTTGCCCATCTGCATTCCAGTGCGAGAAGTAGCTACGAGGTATGTGTATTTGCCCTTCGAAGTACATGGATGTGTACATATTAAGACATAGCCAATTTTACGGCATTTGTGTGTGCTTTTCGATGGGTTTAATGCAGAGCTTGGTTGAGCCAAAAATTGGACGTTGCTCGCGTACCCATTCTTACCTTACAGAATTTTTCTGAGGATATCCAGAAACAGATAAACGCTTCTGATACAATTGCACATATTAACATTAAAGAAATTTTCCGAGTAAGTTAGTATCTTGAGAGCTTCGCCCAGTACGCTTTGACCTGTTTGTCTTCTCTCATTCTCAATTTCAGACACTTCTGTCGAAAGAAGTGTCGCGACAGATACCCTCTTTTCAGTTATTGTCGCAACAGGAGGTAGAAGCTTCTCTTGAAGATGAATGCATTGCTGAAAAGCTGAATATCATACCTGGTGATTTTGGGATATCATTAAATGTTATATTAAATAATGTTGAAGCTGACGATGACCTCCGCTCCAGGTTCTCGCCAGATAATAAGAATGCCAAAAACACGAGTCCGAAAGCCCGTATTTCTGGAGGACAAGTATTAGCTTTTCTAGAAAAACTGGGTGCCACAGAGATACCGAAGAACATACACGGAAATGACTTAATACCGATGCATACCCGTGAAAGTACGATCAGCGCGAATGGCTCTGCACAGAGCATAAAGGACTTGTCTACCACGTTCTTTACTGTGGAAGTCAAGCGTTTAGCCATATACGTATGGGGGAAGTATTGCAAATACAAACGGGGACTTAGCCAAAGTCCTTGGTATGTTGACGGTAAGAGGGAAGGAGACTCCTCCGTTGAGGAATTGATCGCCGGACCGTTTGCGAAAGAGTCAGCTTCCACAGATGATAGACTTTGCTGCGAAGCTGCTTCATACAAATTCCACTCGGCGGGACGTGAAGACATTGATGTAAGGATGCTGGGAACAGGAAGACCTTTTGTGATAGAGTTATTAGGTATGTTGTTTATTAATAAGGCCGAGAGAACCATCTGTTGTGCAGTATTGTGTTGACGTCTGGAACACAGAACCAAAAAGGGTCACGCATCTACGTTCAAAAGACGCCATGAAATCCATCGAAGAACGGATAAACCACTTCGCACAGGGAGACATAGAAGTAAACAGACTGACACTAGCAAATAAAAATATTTTTTCTGGGTTGCAAAGCGGCGCCAGCGAAAAACGGAAGGTGTACGGGTGTGTCATTTGGTGCAGTCATAATGTCACTCCTGAATTCTTACGTGCTCGAATCGACTCGGTTACCGATTTAAGATTAGAACAAAAAACCCCCGTCCGAGTATTGCATCGGCGCTCCCTCTTAAGCCGGGAAAAGTATGTTTACCGAATGAAGACCGAGTGGCTGAATTCGCGATATTTTCTGCTAGAGATAGAAACATCTGCCGGCACGTATGTAAAGGAGTTTGTTCATGGGGATCTGGGAAGGACATGGCCCAATATGGGGGCGATTCTCTCAGGTAAGACAGATGATTGGAGGAAGGGCAAAAGTCGCTTTGTCTCCCTTGTTCACAAGAATCCACATATGTCTACATACTTTCCTTTTGATCCTTCCCGACGATGTTCAAAACTTAACGAGGATACCGGTGCGTCGGGAGAAAACACCGATTTGGGGTTTGTCGAGGCTGATATGTTACAGTTAGATGTGCTCCAAGTCTTGGATGGCAACGAATGATGCACTCCTCCGCTCTCATCCCTCTGAAGGCGCTGTTACGGTTTATCTCTTTGAGTTAATCGAACCTCTGTGGTCGCGTTTGGCTCCGTCGAGCGAGCTGTGTGCCATCATCATATCGACGTAGTCAGCGTAATTAATCATACCGTTCGTATCCGGTTCCAGCTGCGTAAAGCAATTCCACACGAACGGATATTCTTCTGCGCCTGGCAACACATGGAATTATCCAGTCCACATACCTGATTTACAAGATCGCGAGCCTCCTCCTGACTGAGCTTTTCATCACCGTAACTGGTCAAAGCGGCGACGAGGTCTTCGGCCACAATCATGCCGGGTGGAGCAGCTCCTTCAAATACCTTGAAAGCATTCTTGACGTCCTCAGCAGTGTAATCTGCTTGAATCTTACGGCTCATCACCGCGACGAATTCTTCGAAATCAATTTCTCCATTACTATCCAGATCGATCTCTTCAATCATGGCTTCCACATCATCTTCCGTAGCATGAATTCCCAAGGTTTCCATGAGTTCACCCAATTCTTCCGCCGAGATGCTTCCTCCGGAATCCTGCAAGGGCGAATTCACAGAAATGCCCAGAGTGACTTAAATGAGCACGTTTGTGCAGTGTGTGCAGCAGAATGACAGAAATAACGTACTCGATCCACCAAGTTGAAGATTTCTTTAAACTCTTTTAGTTCCAATTCAGTGCACTTATACTTCTTCTTCAGTTTCAGGATCTCATTGGTTGTTAGCCCCGGGATGTATGCGACATGGTGACTGCCGGAAATGTCATCTGCTCCCTCTCCTACGCCTGAACTAGAGGGATTACGATGGGATCCTGCGACCCCCACGACGGAGTCTCGTGCGCCTCCCTGTCGTTCCTGTTGGGCATTGATGCCCACAGCACTGTCAAATTGTTTCATCCGAGGTGTATTCATCTTGCAGCTGCTTTTCCGGCATTCATAACTTTACACAAATACGCAATCACCTCGACTACTATTTGGCGCGTTCCATCCCGGCAACTTCAAGTTGAAATTATGCCACGGGCTACAAATTTTTTCGAGAACGAGAACGGACTGGAAGAAAGAATATGGTAGACATACATCATTGATGCCTACACAGAAAGAGGAGAAATGATAGATGCGTACTGCTTGTATTGCTGCATGCAGCCAATGTTAGGAGTGTTTCAGGCACGGAGGAGAGACTACCGTAGTGATTGCTTGCTTGAGCTGCATTCCGTGCTTCAAAGAATTCTGAAATACTTCAGCGAGGAAACATGCTCCAATGTTCATTGCAGAAACGGCTGTAAAGTGCCTACCGGTTTCTACTCTCAGACTCTCAGAGTTAAGTCTCATGGCAAAACGGTGGAAGCCATACACTGGCGGTACATGGCTGTCCAATAGGTTATGAAGTAAAGAATGAGACATGTTAGTGATACAATCAGGCTTATACAGTCATTTGTAGAACTACTAGTTATAGAAACCGGTATATTGGCACTACAATAGTGCTGTGATACGGGCCATATCATACCGGCCACCAACTTCGTGAACATGACATCCGTAGCATCATCCGGTGACGTTCACCGAGTGACGAAGAAGTGTGTGTATTCAACTTCAACTATAGTAAGTACCCGTTAGCCGAGGCTACGCCTCCCATCATACAGCAGCAGCAACGCCATTGACGGACCCTTCCATCATTTATTCAAGCGCAAACAGTTGAATTGTATGGAAATATCAGTCTATAAGCAATGGATATCCTTGCTACGGTTCTGGTTGATACTATTGGGTATACACTCGATTGTTGAGGTTTTCAACGGGTTGAGCGCTTCAGCAACGGCGTTTGTCCAATAAGACACATACCACAGTCCTTTATTCAAAGGAGCAACACAATGATCCCAGATTGCGCTGCCTAAGGCATACGTAGTTAAGGAGCAATAATTATTCCACTGAATCTCAATTTCGGCCTCGATCATGTCGACAGTGTTCAAACCTGGCATGAGGATCACTTTACTAGGGCTGTTCTACGTTCTGTTGATCAACGTCAATGCCAGTGGAATAGGGAACGAAGGATATTGCTCATCCGTGGACGGAGCGGAAGGCACATTATGCGGCTCGTTTGCAGAAGAGAGAGAATGCTCAAAAGATCCCTCTTGTGTGTGGCACGGTACGGCGTGGGTCGTAATTGCATCTTTTGACAATATTCATTTATCTCTCTGGTTCCACAGATGGAAACGTCCGTAACTTAGGCGCGATTATGACTCCGTCGCCTACCAGCAGTGCTACTGCCACTCCCACATCCAGTCCAAGCAACTCTCGTAGCCCGAGTTCTACTAGCTCTTCCAGTGGCACTTCCTCTCAAAGTGCTTCTGTAAGCTCTTCCCAAACTTCCTCTCCGTCAGAGTCAAGTACGCCTTCGAACACCGCTTCGGCGAGCGGAACTTCATCCCAATCGCCTTCGGGTACAAGTACAGGAACACCAACTTCATCATCTACCGCTACTGAGACTCCAACTAGTACGGAAACGTCCACACCGTCAGTTACAAGCACTGAGACTCCTACTCCATCTCAGTCGAGCTCTCAGACCCCTACGGCTACAGCTACCAACACTGGGACGCCTACGTCAACCCAGACTTCGACTCCCACTCCGACAAGAACGTCGACATCGTCTCCCACCACTACCCCGACATCCAGTTTTACTCATCTGCCCCTGCCTCGTCCATGTTACGATTACTCAGGAACAATAGAGCTCTTACCATTGGCGCAAGCAATTAACGAAGTCTTGGAAGAACCTCCTCTCGTAGTCGCTGGCGAGCCGTGGTCAGCGGATACTAATGGATTTGCCTTTAATGGTCCCATGAGTGCTCCGGACTTAACGTATAGTGCTGACGCATTCATAGACGGAAGTAAAATTGATTGGCTCTCTGTTAGATTCCTCCCGAATGATACAAGTGCAGAAGATGAGGATGGATTTGGCCACGTTGTCGGGTTTGCTTTGGAACTTCGCTCCACTCTGTCACGACAAGAAGGGTTGGAGCTTCCCTCCACCCTGAACGCCACAGTTGTCGTTTCAAACGACTGCGGCCAAGAAGCTGAGTTCTTCGTGATATTGAATATCTACGTGCCTCCAATTCGTATTAGCAAAGTTCCGCGTTTTATTGTCCATGAAGGAACGACAGAGGAATTGAAAATCAGTATTACAGACTTATTCGAGTTCCCTACTGAGAGATTAGCCTCAACCGCCTTCCTGAAAAACGTCTCTTTAACGGATGGTAGGGAGCTCCCATTAAATCAATTAAGGGATCCGCTACTGTCAGCAACCGTTGCAGAATCTGCCAGAGTTAGTGGAAAATTTGACCCTAGACTGCCCACATTAGGGGGAAATGTGTCTGACTGGATCCACTTGGGACCGTACGAGAATATAATTGATGGTTTTCGTATAAAGGTTTCGGCACCCGAAGATAGCGCTCCCTTGCTGTCAAGAATCCGCCTGCTTTTCGTTGATATAGCCCCGGACGGACCAGTGTACTTCTTCAAAGAATTCGATGTTGGAATCGTTCGTGACTGTGTCACTACCTTAGCTTCACGAATCACCGACTGCTCTCAAAAGTGTGGAGGAGGAATCTATCTGAAATCCCGAGACATTATTACAGCGCCGTTGGGTTTAGCAATAGGCGCGGAGGAATGTTTACCACTGAACGTTAGTCTTCCATGCAATACTTTCTCCTGTGACGATGTTCCAAGAATTTTACTGTCGCTTAATGTGGACTTGGTACTCTTTGAGCAGTATCCGAATGAGACGCTTGCGTCCATCTATTATGTTATCTCCGAGATCGCTGATGTAGATCCCGAGGATATTGAGTTGCTTAACGTAACAACAAACGGTCAGTCAAGAAGAATGCTATCTGAAGCTAACAGGAGTCGAATGCTGACCTCATCAACGGTTAATTTCGTGTTGCAAGTCTCGTTTTTCGCGCGAGACTTTGAAAATGAGTTATTAGGAGAACTCCAAGAAAAGATGAATTCAGCCTCAGGGCGTTTGAGATCTTCCTTCGACACAGGGGAATTTACTGATATGATTAGAGGCTTCCTTAATGATATCAGTTTGGCTATTGGTGGAATGGATTTCGAGTTCGTTTTGGAATACATCAATGCAGTTGCCTCGGGAAGGCGAGAAAACCATCGTCCCACAGGCGTACCAGCTGTTTCTCATCTTGGAGAGGGGAAATGCGAATGCATAATCAACCTTTTGGGGATAGACAGAGATAACGACCCACTGACCTTCTACATAGTTGAAGGCCCAGATAACGCCAACCTTCTGCAGTTGAGTCAAATCTTTTCAGAGTTCGGATACCTCCCCCGAGAAGGTGATCAGCTTAATGTCTCGTCCCGCGTGGAAACTTCTGATCCGGTGAAAGTGAATGACCCAAATGGACGCCTACTATACAATGCTTGCAAGCATAACTTCAACAGAGAACGTCAGATGTTGAAGTTTTTGGTGTTTGATGGAACTGATTTCTCGTTGCCTGCAAAGAAATGGATCCTACCTCCAAGCGGTACGGTTTTAGAGTCCAACTTTTTAAGCGGTTCAGAGAGTTGGAGTATCGTTCACAATGGAGAAGGAAATGCTGCCAGCATTGCGCATGCACCATATTCAGACGGTAAACTGTTCATGTACGTGTTTGGTAGAGAGAATTTAATTAAGCGAGCTCTGGATTTTTCGGGAGAGAAGGTGCCGGTAGTCCCTGCGACGAGAGTTTTCAGTGAAACTATAGGAAGCGACGGGAGTCAGCGAAGGGAGCAGTCTTCTTCGTCAACAGATTCTCACGAAAATCGTTTTGACGATGCCAACATTTGGTATTTTCAGGCACCGGGAAAGTTTAGTAACTTGAGCTTGGCGTATGGTGGGCACTTAGAGTTCTTGCTGGGGGCAGCTGAAGGAGACTTTAGTGATATTAAGAAGTTACATACGAGCTACCCCCTTGTAAGGATTTTATGTGACACGTGCGCAGTGAGTGGCACTGTGGAGTATGGCTACTTTGCTAACGTTTCCCTTGCCAGTCGGTTGACAAAACTGGTTGATGATCCGTTACATCTGAGAATTCCACTAACCAGCGGTGAATGGTACAAGCGACCCTTTAACCCCCTTAGCAAATGGACGCAGGCGCAGGAGTGTCAATTTCTATTTGCCTTGGAGAATTTAGGCAGCCTGCAAATACTGGGTGATCTGACTGATGCTCATGAATCCACTCATCTTGACTCGGTCCGCATCGCGACGACAAAGAGTCGTCCAATCCCCGGTAGCTGCTTGGAAGTGGAAAGTACAGTGGATGTCTTGGCGCCGAGCAGAACAGCCCCTATCCCGAGAGCGGGTTGAAATCAAGAACAAAATCACCGAGGTAGTACTTACGATATATTTAGAGAGATTTGGTTTTCATGCTTTGAACAACTACCCTTAATGCAGCCATCGCGGCACTACTCTACAGACATGTTATCAGATTCTGCTATTGACAAGAGAAAACGCTTATTGAGGCCACATTGACGCATCAAGGACACCTCTACTACCAGATGCGTCATCCAAACTTCTTCCACCTTTATGCTCTGTTATTCATATTCAACAGTATACCACTGCTCTCGTTGCTTGGAAGGTAAGTGACGTTGCGACTTCTTGCAAGGGTCTTGGCGATATCTCTGGCTGCGTCAATGCGCTTGACATCAATAAGACCAGTTCCATGTTTCGCCAACGCTTTTGATATTTTATCAGCTGCCTCACTTTCACCATGCGCTCTTATAATGGATGCCTCTTTTTCTCGTTCGGCTTTAAGCACAACAAATTTAGACCTCTCCGCGTCTTGCTGGGCCACCTGCTTTGACTCAATCGCCTTTGTAAATTCACGCCCAAAAGTCAAGTGTGTAATGGACACATCATCTAATATTATCTTGAAGTCCCCTGCTCTTTCGTCGAGAGCTTCTCTTATTTGTTTGGAGACTTTCTCTCGCTCTGTTAATAGTTTTTCAGCATCGAATTGAGCTACAGTTGCTTTAAGAACTTCGTTGCATATAGACGGCAATACTCGCTCATCCCAATCTTCTCCAAGCTGCCTGAAAATTTCTGGAAGGTGCTCCGGTATCGGTCTTGACAGTACACGGAGACTAATGGTGACTTGCTGTAGATCCTTGGTTCCTGTTCGGCTGGAAATCACTCGCGGCCTCATTCGGATATTGAAAATATAAGGGTACTGCGAGAATGATAATAATGGATCTCAATCACACGCGATTCAGGAGAAAAAATTCGCTTCCGAGTATTGTACGTACATGAATCCAAGGCATCCGTAAATGAGTTCCTTCGCCTTTGACTTCCTCCTCAACACCATTGAATCGGTGCCAAATGACAGCGCGTTCACCACCATCGACTGCAAGACCAAGCATACACAAAATAACATAAAATGATACCACTGAGCTTTGCATCATGCTTTCTTTTCTATGTGTGTCTATGGTGCATGAATGAACATGAAGTTGAAGTTTCCCTTTCCACAGGGGCGAAAGAACGACAAAAGACATGATGACACCCACTCCCCTCGACTTTTCCCCTGGCTGACGGCCCCGCGGTATTTCCGTCAGCTCCATGGAGTGTACACTTTCCAATGGGTCTTATGAACGAAATCAGGGTTCGAACAGCATTGAAAAGTACTCTAAAGCTAGAGGAGAGCTCGAAAGCAGTCCTCTGCCGAGTAGAAAGCGGTGGATCAGAAGGTTGACGTACCATTGTAAAGGCAGAATTGGGCGGCAGCGCCAGCAGCGCTTACCCCAGCACCAACAGCAGCTATGCGGTTGAATAATTTCGAAGCCATGTCTTCCTTTCTACTTGTTCGGAAACGGGGGTCAAATTAGCACGATAGAGCCGTCCAAAGACCCGGAAACTTCGTACACTGGCCAAGTGTCAGAAGCTCGCCAGTGGCCACGACCAACACGACAAACTTTACTGCTACTATGCAATCATTTCTTTGTCTTGCGCACCAACGCGCAACTTCAACGAGTGGTCCGGTGGGTGTTTCGGTCGCACCGGACTTGTATCCGTGCCATGGCACGGGCAGGAACCGGAGGCTCCAAGTGAATCAAGGTTTTTTTTGCAATGTTTTAGATACCTTCTGAGGCAGAACGTTGATGCATTGGATCTATCAATTTTTCCCATTCTGTCCTGCCTTTGCAAGAACGTTATACATCTGAAACCGTGGTTTCAAACATTGGAGCCTCTGTGCCGCCTCCCGGCCATTACCGTTAGATCCCGCCAAGGCGGCTTTTCAGTCCACACACCTCTATTCCCCAGATTTCCTGCTTACTTTTCCATTGGGAGCCTCTTGACGGGGCCTGTGCACCTTTGCGAACTCTTAGAGCGTTTGAAAGATGGCTTCCAATGGGTCAGGAAGACACCCACAACGAGGTGTGTACAGTGATTTCTCGCAGTCAGCGTCCCCACAGGGCGTTCGCGGTCCTGCAGAGCATATAATTGAAAAACGTCAAGTGATGCCTTTGGGATCCTCCCAGCAACAGTATCTCAATGGTGGGACGCGCTCCAGCCCGACGCGAAATTTGCACCCGGCGGCCGAAGTGCCGGTGGATAAACGATTGGCGCCCAAAGTCTTTGTCCCCCATGAACGTCGTGCTGGGCAAGCGCCGCGCAAAATTGAAGTGGAACGCAAGAAGCGCTACTACGCCAAGCAAAACATCGAGGAACTACTGCGGCAACATGGTATCGACTTTAGCCAACCTAACGCTGGACAGGAACTTCAGGTGAACCTGGGTAACATGACTGATGGCACGGATTCCAAATCGGCTTCTGAAGATGGTGCTCAAGGACTTCCATCCTTTGCACACTTATTGCCGTTGGAGGCGTTTGATAACGCAGAGTATGAAGAGCGGACGCCTGAAGATTGGATTGCTATGGGAAAAGACGATGATGGTAATCAGCAAGGTGTACCGGCCAAGGCTCTCCGAATATATGATCCTGAAGAAGGCACCGGCCGATGGGAACCCGTAGATGTCGTTGACTATGATGTCAACAGTGATAAGTTTACCGTAAGGTGGAAATCTAGTGACCGTTCCAAAGGGAAACGCCGAAATGCTAGTGAGAGGAAACTGCAAGAGTCCGAGAAGGGATCATATCAAGAGTCCGAGAAGGGATCATATGAAGATTTCTCCCAAATCGAGCGACTGTACATCTGTTTCGCGGCTGAGAATCCGTTTAACTTTGCTCGGCGCGTTGCTGATGCATTTGAAGCCCGGAAAGAAGCAGAGCGTCGACTACGATACAACCTTTATGTTGATTGTATGCCTGCAGATGACGTGCCCGGGCTGGATGCTGAACAGATAAACCGAATTCTAACGAACGCCACCGCTACTCGGAGCCTGCAATCAGTCGGGGTCGATGCAACGTCTCTCGTCAATGAAGTAAACATTGATTTTCAACGAACGATGAACAAGATTTTGTTTGACTCAGCCTGCGAAGAAAAACAGAATCAAGGGCTGATGCCGCTTGTTCGACCACCCAAGGACACTTCTTCTTCTGGGGCTCAACGATCGGTTCCAGTGCAAGGTGTCGTGCCGATTCCCCAGCATAACTTCGCTGATCACTTTTCTAATTTCAGTTTCCACACTCATTTTACACTTAGAGAAACGATTCGATCCATGGTAAAACTATCATCAGAAAATGCAAGAATCCGTGAGGCAGCTGCAGGCACGGCGGTCGTGCCGCATGACTCGGTTGGTGTTTTACCGCATGATATTACCCTCCCGAACCAAGGGGCGGTGGAGCGATGGAAAAAATCCAGTTTAACTCTGGGGTCTTCCGTATTTGAAAGCACAAATATAAGTAACACGCATTCCTTTCTTGTGTTTGGATCTTCAACACCGATGAAGTTGGAAGACTTCACCCAAACGCAGTCCCAAGCCGCGACTTCGTTTGCCACAATGCTCCGAGAACAATACGTCGCGAACGTCCGCACTCACCTTCGTCACGAACTCGAAGGATTAGGCAAGGGATGGTATAATTTGAAGGAAAAATCTAAAGAAATCTACGACTTTAGCAAGCTGAAACGGCTGTTAACAATGGTCAATTTCCGAATGCAAGATACCCTTCGATCGGCTGCCATCGATACGTTACACGGGTATGTGAACTTCATGACAATGATGGCGGAAGGACAATTCGAGGTGAAACAGCCTAACAATGTATCTATTGACTACTCTAAGACTTGCTTAGGCACAGCTGAAAAACGCAAACAGAAAGCCCCGTTGTTCTCTGTAGATATGCTGATTGTTGAACGCGAAAAGCAAGAAACTGGGGAAGAAAAGAAAGCGGCCGATGGTGAAAACGATGGAGAAAACTCAAAGGAAGAAGGCAAAGATAAGGAGAACGAGAAGCCACACGCAGAACAGAAGCAGAAACAGAAGGAGCAAGAAAAAGGCCACGATGAAAGACAACGCCGGAAGAGCAGCGAAGAAGATGAAGAAGCAGAGGAAGAAGTTGAAACCGAATACCGTATCGAATTCGCCACAGAAATTGATAGGTTCCTTTCAGCGCCTTGCGATGCTTTGGAAAATAACCTGAGTGCTACCAGAGGCCTCATTACTGTGGAGCGAAAGCTGATGGACCGATTGTTTTGGAGCCATGATCCTACTCTTGGAGGTATATATTTTGAGGAACAATGGGTGGAAGACCTCTACTATAAATTGAATGCGGCATTGCGTCCTCACAAAGCCATAATGGAGAAATACCGTGCTACGTTTGAAAAATACAAAAACTTTCTGCAATTTGATATGGAGGACTTTATGGATGAAATTAGGGAAAAAATGGAAACTAATTTCAATCTGTCTTCGTTGAAACAAATGATAAAGAAGCATCGTGAGGATGCCGTTTCTGTTGGAAACGAAATTCCAAAATCAATCGACCTAGGGCTGTTCCGCGTGGTCACCTCTGAAGTCCGGAACTTCCTCATACAGAAACATGAAGAGGTTTCCAATCGCATTCTCGAATACATTGCAGAATATGCAACTGATACGAGCAACGAAATTATCCAATCCTTCAAGGACATGGACAAGGCCCTTAGCGTCTTTCCTAAGGACATTGAACAGCTTACTGATATCAAGGAATATATGAAGGGTGTCCCGGAAAAGACTCGTGAACTACAGAAAAAGATTGATGCAAATGCCATGTGCTATCAGACTCTCGAAGAGTTCCGATATCCTCTGGAGAAGGAAAAGGTTGAGTTGCGTTGGCAGGCGGCATCTGGCCCGAAGTCCATTTATGAGCGCATGGAAAGTGTGAGCGAGACACTGGAAACCGAAAAACAACGCTACCTTCAGGAAATGACTTCGGAGCAAGAGGACTTCGAAGAAACATTGAACACCCTTCGCGGTGAAGTGTTGAATTTAAGTAGCTACACAGAACTTGATAAAGTGAATGAAGTGTCGAACCACGTGGCTAGTCTCAAGAAGCAGATCGAGGAGGCTAAGGAGAAAGCCGCTTTATTCAACCATCGGGAGCAGTTATTTGGCAAGCCCGTCACCGAGTATGAACGTCTGACAGAGATATCGAAATCTTTCGAACCATATTGTACACTGTGGGAGACGGTTGCTAACTGGATGAAGTGGCACAAGTCATGGATGAACGACCCATTTCTCTCCTTGGATCCGGAGCAAATGGAAAAGCAGCATTCCCAGTGCGAGAAAAATATGCACCGTAGTGTCAAAGCTTTTGAGCGGATGGGGATTAAGCCCTGCCTAGACATTGCCCAGGAAATCAAAAAACAAGTGGAAGACTTTAAACCCTCCATACCGTTGGTACAGGGACTTAGGAACCCTGGGATGCGTGAGCGACATTGGGAAGCTCTCTCGGAGGCTGTTGGTTTCAAGGTTGAACCTGATGAAAAGTTTACGCTTCATGATGTGTTTGATCTTGGTCTGCAAGACCACGTGGAGACAATCACGAAGATTGGGGAACGGGCAGGTAAAGAGTACCAAATAGAGAAAGCGTTGGACAAGATGGAATCCGAATGGCAAGATGTCAATCTTGATGTAGTGCCGTATCGAAATACTGGTACATATATTCTCCGTGGAGTTGATGAACTACAAGCGCTCCTTGATGAACACATTACCATGACGTCCGCTATGGCTTTCTCAGCCTTCAAGAAGCCATTCGCTGAACGTATTGACAAATGGCAGTCTACGCTAAACACGGTGTCTGACGTCCTTGATGAATGGATCAAAGTTCAACGTTCTTGGCTTTACTTACAGCCGATTTTTGATAGCGAAGACATTCAGAAGCAGCTTCCCAAAGAATACAAAAGGTTCTCAACTGTGGATAAGAACTGGCGAGCTACGTTAAGCAGCGCTAAGGCCAATTCGAAGGCGATTAAATTTTGCAATAACGCGAAGCTTCTAGAGAAATTCCAAGAGAGTAATACATTTCTCGAACTTGTACAGAAGGAGCTTAGCGATTATTTGGAGACCAAAAGAGCTGCGTTTGCTCGCTTTTACTTCTTGTCTAATGACGAGCTCCTGGATATCTTGTCGTCTACCAAAGATCCTCGCGCTGTTCAAGGCCATTTGAAGAAATGCTTCGAAGGGTTGAACAAAGTCGAGTTTACTGAGGATAATCTCATTATCAAGTTTATGTCAGAGCAGGGCGAAAAGATTGATTGCGTGAGCTCTGTAGACCCGAAGGACAAGAATGTCGAGGTATGGATGAACGAAGTCGAAGCGCAAATGCGGGAATCCATCAAGCATGTATTATGGCGCGCTATTTGTGACTACACCGAACGCCCGAGAAACGACTGGATTCAGAAGTGGCCGGCTCAATGTGTGTTGAATGGGAGCCAACTTCACTGGACTCGCGAAGTGGAAGAAGGTATTCAGGAAGCTGGTGCTGCTGGAGTTAAGCAGTGCTATGACAGACAGCTTGAGCAGCTACAAGACATGGTGAAACTTGTACGGGGGCGTTTAGATAAACTAACGCGGACGCAAATTGGAGCCTTGGCTGTGCTTGATGTTCACGCTCGTGATGTAACGAAGAAGCTGGTTGAAGCCGAAGTAGGCGAAATGAATGACTTCGACTGGATCAGTCAAATGCGGTATTACTGGACTGAAGGCGAAGAAGAAGGTGACATGCGCGTGCAGATGCTGTCAGCGGACCGTCCATACGGCTATGAGTACTTGGGCAATACTGGGCGTCTGGTCATTACACCCTTGACGGATAAATGCTACCTTACTCTAATGGGGGCTGTCCAAATGAATCTCGGTGGTGCTCCGGCTGGTCCTGCAGGAACGGGCAAAACTGAGACCGTAAAGGATTTAGCCAAAGCCATCGCCCGTCAGTGTGTTGTCTTTAACTGCTCTGATGGTCTTGACTACATGGCAATGGGGAAGTTTTTTAAGGGTCTAGCCGCGTGCGGTGCTTGGGCATGCTTTGACGAGTTTAACAGGATTGATGTGGAAGTTCTGTCAGTGGTTGCGCAGCAGCTGATGACCCTTCAAAATGCCGTGGAGCAGGGACTTACTCAAATTATATTCGGAGACAGTGAAATCAAGGTGGATGCTCAGTACGGTGCATTCATTACGATGAACCCGGGGTATGCCGGCAGAACCGAGCTACCTGATAACTTGAAGGCGCTGTTCCGTCCTGTCGCGATGATGGTTCCGGATTATGCCTTGATTGCTGAAATTATGTTGTTTTCCTTTGGTTTCGACAAGGCAATGGACTGTGCTCGGAAGATGGTTGCAACATTCAAACTCTGTTCAGAACAGTTATCGGCGCAGGACCACTACGATTACGGGATGCGGGCTGTGAATACCGTTATTACGGCTGCTGGTAATCTCAAAAGGCAGGATCCAGAAATGGACGAAGACGTACTTGTTTACAGAGCTATTCAAGACGTTAACTTACCGAAGTTTTTGGCCCATGACATCCCTCTCTTCCAGGGTATTCTTAGCGATTTATTCCCCGGAATAGAGCGCCCTACTATAGATTATGGTGACTTAATGCAGTCACTGACGTATTGCACTGAGCAGAGAGAATTACAACCAGTGCCCATTTTCTTGACCAAGTGCTTGCAACTGTATGAGACTATCATCGTGCGCCATGGTCTGATGGTAGTTGGGCCAACCGGAGGAGGAAAGAGCTCAATTATCAACGTCCTCTCCGATGCTTTGAGTTTGATGGCTGAGAAGTCTAAGAGCGGCCCAATGGTGCATAACGTTCAAAAATACTTTCTGAATCCGAAGAGTATTACCATGGGTCAACTGTATGGTGAATTTGATCCCAATACGCATGAGTGGTCTGACGGTATTCTTGCGGGATTGGTTAGGAAGTGTGCGGACAGTGATAGCCCCAATCTTAAGTGGCTGATTTTCGATGGGCCGGTAGATGCACTCTGGATTGAAAACATGAACACGGTGCTTGATGACAACAAGAAATTGTGTCTTGTTTCAGGGGAAATCATTAAGCTTTCTTCCACAATGGAGGTCATGTTTGAGGTCGAAGATCTGTCAGTTGCTTCCCCTGCAACTGTTTCTCGATGTGGTATGGTTTACACTGAGCCGAGCTCGATGGGACTAAGCCCATTGATTCAGAGCTGGCTTGAGTCGTTGCCAAAATTCGTTACAAGCAAGATGAAAGCTGAGCTGCAAACTCTCTTCGATCAATTCTTGCCTGGCACACTTTATTTCTTAAGACGCTATTTGATAGAGCCTGTGCCTACCGTCGATAATCAGCTGCTCCATTCACTGATGCACTTGCTAGACTGCCAGTTCGAACCCTTCGTTGAAAAGGAAGGTCGTGATCCGCCCACGAAGAAGCAGCTCGATGCCTTGGAGGAAAGCTTACCTGCCCTCTTCATGTTCAGTTTTGTATGGTCAGTAGGCGCCAGTACCGACAACAATGGCCGCGAGAGACTCGACGCGTTCATCCGTGCTACAATGGATCAATACCAGTTCAAGTTCCCGTTTCCGAAAGAAGGGTCAATTTACGACTACTGCTGGGAGTGTCCGCAGTCTATGTTCGATATATTCCGGCGAAACGGACAGGATCCTCCTGAAACTGCCGAAGAATGCAAAGGCAAGTGGGTGCCGTGGTTGGAAACAGCTCCAGAATACCAGTTCCCAAACAAGCCGTCGTTCGAGGAATTAATTATCCCGACAAAAGACACTATTCGTTACAAAGCTCTCGGCCGTGCACTGGTTACCAATGGCTACTACACGATGATGACGGGTGACACGGGAACTGGGAAAACCGTGAACATCATGGATCTGTTGACGAAGGATTTGCCAGAGAGTTATGTGCCGTTGACTATCTCGTTCTCTGCTCAAACGTCTGCGAATCAAACACAAGATTTGATTGATAGCAAGTGCGAAAAGAGGCAGCGAGGAATTTATGGACCGACTGTTGGAACTTATTATGTCCTCTTTGTCGACGATTTTAACATGCCTCAGCGGGAAAAATATTTCGCTCAGCCTCCCATTGAACTGCTCCGCCAGTGGTGTGACTATCGTGGGTGGTTCGATCGCAAAGAGCGAACATTCCGGAAAATTGTTGACACAATATTGGTGGCGGCAATGGGCCCTCCGGGGGGTGGTAGGAACCCTGTTACACCGAGGATGATTCGACACTTTAATCTCGTTAACTACACTCCCATGGATAACGACAGTATGTTTAAGATCTTCAACACGATTCTGAAGAATTTCCTGAAGAACTTTGCAGAGCCTATTGCGGATATCGGTGATTCGCTTACACAGGCTACCATTGACGTATACACCACTATTGCTGCTGAACTTTTGCCGACTCCGACCAAACCACACTATATGTTCAACTTACGAGATCTTGGAAAAGTTTTCCAAGGACTGCTAATGGCCAATCCATCCAAAATGGAAGAAGCTGATGAGTTCCTGCGGCTATGGGTCCACGAATCGAGAAGAGTGTTCAAGGACCGTCTCATCAATGATGAAGACGGGTCATGGTTTGACAATCTGCTCGAAACGCAGTTGAACAAGTACGCTGAGCAGTCTTTCCAGAAGATTGGAGTCGGAAAGCGTTTGATCTTTGGTGACTATATGGTTCCTGGCGCCGATCCAAAAGTCTACGAGGAAGTGCGGGACATGGATAAAATTGTCCCAACGATTGAAGAGTATCTTCAGGACTACAATGCTGAAAGCAAAACTCCAATGAAACTAGTAATGTTTATTGATGCTATCGAACATGTATCTCGAATCAGCCGTATTTTGAGGCAGCCTCAGGGGAACGCACTCCTCCTTGGAGTTGGCGGTAGTGGTCGACAAAGCTTGAGTCGGCTTGCGACATTCATGGCCGATTACAACATTTTCCAGATCGAGGTTAGCAAAGGATACGGCAAGAATGAATGGAAGGAAGACATCAAGAGTTGCCTGATGAAGGCTGGTGTGGAGCAGAAGCAAATTGTGTTCCTGTTCAACGATACCCAAATCGTGTTTGAGGGGATGATAGAAGACATCAACAGTATCCTAAACTCAGGTGATGTTCCGAACTTATACTCTACTGAGGACATGGACACTATCATTCAGGCGTGCCGCCGTGAGTGCGTCTCACGTCGAATTGCACCGACGAAGATTAATATTTTTTCGCAATATTTGCGAAGAGTTAGAGCGAATATTCATGTCGTTGTCTGTATGAGCCCTATGGGTGAGGCGTTCCGAGACCGTCTGCGTATGTTCCCCGCTCTCGTCAATTGCTGCACTATTGACTGGTTCAGTGAATGGCCCGACGAGGCGCTTCGATCGGTAGCCCACTCGCAGCTGGAAGATATGAATCTGAACCTTGGCGACCATACGGCGAGTTGTGTTGAATTCTTCCGAGTGGTTCATCAAAGCGTGACGGAAGCCTCCAAGGAGTATTACGAAACGCTGCGCAGGTACAACTATGTAACTCCGACGTCCTACTTGGAGTTGCTGTCGACGTTTGGTTCGGTCCTCCAGAGGAAACGCAACGAAGTGGATACTCTGCGTCAGCGTTTGCAAACTGGTCTAGACAAACTTGTTTCCACCCAACAAACCGTTGAACAATTACAGGAAGAGCTAACAGAAATGGAGCCCCAGCTTAAGGAGACGCAAAAAGAAGTGGACGAAATGATCGTGCAGATTGACAAGGACAAAGCAGACGCTGCTGAAACAAAAGAAGTCGTTGAAAAAGAGGAGCAACAGGCGTCGAAAATGGCTGAGGAAACTAAAGCAATCGCAGATGATGCTCAGGCGGACTTGGATAAAGCACTTCCAGCTCTTGATGAGGCTGTAAAGTGTTTGAAGGACCTGAAGAAGAATGATATTGACGAGCTCAAGAGTCTAAAGCAGGCGCCGAAGGGCGTTATATTGACAATGCATGCTGCCTGTCTCATGTTTGGAGTTAAGCCAGTGATGAGAAAAGACCCCGATCAGATGGGGAAGAAGATCAAAGATTACTGGGAGGCTGCCAAGACGACGCTTCTGAAGGACGCTAACAAGTTTTTGAAAGACTTGCTCGAATACGAGAAAGATGCGATCCCCGAGAGTACCATTAAGGAGATTGAATCATTCATGAACAATCCTGAATTCACTCCGAAGGAAGTTGATAAATCGAGCAAGGCTTGCTCTGGTGTGTGTATGTGGGTGCGAGCCATGTACAACTATCACACGATTGCGAAGCAGGTAGAACCAAAGAAGAAGCGTCTTGCGGAAGCCCAAGCTGAACTCGACAAGACAACTGCGAAACTCAATGAGGCAAAGCAGCGTCTGAAGGAAACTGAAGACAAAGTAGCTGAATTGGAGGAGAAGTTTGATGCTGCGAAGAAGCGGAAGGAAGACTTGGGGCAACAGGTCGAACAATGTCAGGCGCGCCTCGCCAGGGCCGAAAAGCTGATTGGTGGGCTTGGCGGCGAGAAACAACGCTGGACTGAGACGGTTGCTCAGTTGAATGAAGATTATAAACATCTCGTCGGAGATGCACTTGTATCCTCTGGGACAATTGCGTACCTGGGACCATTCACGTCGGAATTTAGGCATCGACTTGTTGAGCAATGGCAAGAAGAACTTGCTCGCCTGGAAGTACCACACACCGAGGGATGCGATGTGCAAAAAACCTTGGCAGAACCTGTTCGCATCCGGGCGTGGAATATTGCGGGTCTACCTGCAGATAGTCACTCCGTGGAAAACGGTATAATCATGTGGAATGCTCGACGATGGCCACTACTTATCGATCCGCAAGGCCAAGCGAATCGCTATATCAAGAACATGGGGAAAGATAAGGAAAATGCTCCGAACGATATGGATGTTGTAAGGTTGGATGAAAAGAAGTTCCTTCAGAACCTCGAAAATGGCATCCGTTTTGGGAAATGGATTCTTCTCGAGAATATCGGAGAGAGTCTGGATGCTACCATTGAGCCTGTGCTACAGCAGCAGAAATTCAAGCAAAGCGGGACCGAGATGATAAAATTGGGAGATAGCGTGATCCCTTACAACGACGATTTCAGGTTCTTCATAACCACTAAGCTTCCTAACCCGCATTATCCTCCTGAAGTGGCAGTGAAGGTATCGCTACTGAATTTCACGATTACCCCTCAGGGTCTCGAGGACCAAATGTTGGGTGTTTTCATCGTAAATGAGCTGCCAGAACTGGAAGAACGCAAGAATACCCTTACTCTAGAAAACGCTCGCATGAGACGGGAACTTAAAGAAATTGAGGACAAGATCTTGCATCTACTTAGTACTTCTGAAGGGAATATTTTGGACGACGAAGAGCTCATCGAGACTCTGTCCAAATCGAAGGTTACTTCCGAAGACATCAAGACTCAAGTTAAGGCCGCTGAGGAGACGGAGAAGGAGATTGATGACACACGTGAGAAGTACCGCCCTGTCGCATTCCGCGCTTCCGTTCTGTATTTCTGTATCTCGGACCTGGCGGGTGTAGACCCAATGTACCAGTATTCTCTTCCGTGGTTTACAAACTTATTCGTGAACGGTATTCGCAACTCTGAACAGTCTGAGGAAGTTGAGAAGCGTATTGAAAGCCTGAACTCGTTTTTCACATACTTGATGTACAAAAACGTGTGTCGCTCCCTGTTCGAGCGGCATAAATTGTTGTTTTCATTTTTGATGACCATTCGAATACTTCAAGGGGAGAAAAAGGTGGATTCAACCGAATGGCAATTCCTTATCTCCGGAAGGGGAGGTGGTAACCCCCCGGATGAAGAAAACCCGGACCCCTCTTGGATTACTAACCGCATTTGGACGGAAGTGTGCAACTTATCCACTGTTCCCTTCTTTGAAGGCCTGCTCACCGCATTTCAAGAACAGACCTCTCAGTTCCAGGAAATGTTTGATGCGTCTGAGACACAAGAAATGTCCATGCCTGATGCGTTCGAGCGAAAGAACCCGAATGGCATCGAGCGTATGTGCCTTCTACGTGCGCTTCGACCGGATCAGATGACACAAGCGGTACAAGATTTCGTGGAGCAGCAACTCGGACGGCGCTATATTGAACCTCCCCCCTTCGATTTGAACTCCTGTTTCGAAGATTCGACGGTCACTACGCCTCTCATTTTTGTCCTCAGCACCGGCTCAGATCCGACGACAGCATTTTACAACTTTGCCGAGTCTGTAGGGATGAAGAGTAAGGTCGAAGGTATTTCTCTTGGGCAGGGACAAGGGCCTAAGGCCGCAACCCTTATTGAGCGTGCTCAGACGGAGGGTCAGTGGGTATTACTCCAAAATTGTCATCTTGCTGCATCTTGGATGCCTGAATTGGAACGTATTTGTGAGAATATCGATCCAGAGAGAGTGTCGAGTGATTTCCGTTTGTGGCTCACGTCAATGCCTTCGAAGGCTTTCCCTGTCTCTGTCCTGCAGAATGGTATCAAAATGACCAACGAACCGCCAAAGGGTCTTCGGCAGAATCTGCGAAACTTTTTTTACGGTCTAGATGATGAACAACTTAGTATCACAAATAATCCCTACGCGTACCGGAAATTGTTATTCGGGCTTGCTTTCTTCCATGCGATTGTGCAAGAGAGGAAGAAATTCGGTCCGCTTGGATGGAACAAGCCATATGAATTTAACGCTAGTGACCTCGAGATCTCGAAGAAGCAGTTGGAAAAGTACATTGATGAGTATGAAGAGATCCCCTATCGTGTGCTAAACTTTTTAACCTCCTACATCAACTACGGTGGGCGTGTCACCGACGACAAGGATCTGCGAACAATCGATATAATCCTTAGAGACTTCTATTGCGAAGAAATTATGGAAGACGGATATCGTTTCTCGGAGTCTGGCACTTATTATTCGATCCCGTTCGACGACGAGCAACCCCAAAAGAGTGTTATGGACTACATCGAGCAGCTGCCGTTCAACGCTGATCCCGAGATCTTTGGCATGCACTCCAATGCTAATATTATTTGCAACCAAAACGAGACGTTTGAACTGTTCGACATCTTGGTGTCACTCCAACCACGAGCTCAGTCCTCGGGAGGAAAGAGCAGGGAAGAAATTATAGCGGAGACTTGCCGAGACATTCAAAGCCGCTTGCCTGATCCTTTTGATATCGAATCCCTAAGCATGAAGTACCCTGTGCGTTACGAGGAAAGTATGAACACAGTCCTGGTACAAGAGTGCATCCGATACAACAGGTTGATAAAGGTAATGCGGAGCACTTTGACGGAGATTCAGCGAGCGCTTAAAGGTTTGGTGGTTATGAGCAGCGATTTGGATGATATGGGTAGTGCTATTGTGAGCCAGAAGGTTCCCCCAATGTGGGAAGCCAAAGCCTATCCAAGCTTAAAGCCACTTGGCCCATGGGTGACAGAGTTACTTGATAGACTTCACTTCATCCAGAAATGGGTAGACAACGGCCCGCCAGCGGCCTTTTGGATTAGTGGTTTCTACTTCCCGCAGGCGTTCTTGACAGGAACGTTACAAAACTACGCCCGTAAATACCAGTATCCCATTGATACCATTGACTTCAATTTCCACATACTAAAGTGTGAATGGACGGAGCTCCACGAGAAACCGGAAGACGGGTGTTACATTTACGGTCTGTTTTTGGAGGGAGCTAGATGGAACGCATCAAAGCAAGTAGTGGACGACTCAATCCCAAAGCAGCTTTATACGTCTCTACCTCCAATTCATCTCGAACCAGCCCAGCATCGGAAGATACCAACTGAGAATGTGTACCGCTGCCCTGTTTACAAGATACTCTCTCGATGGGGTACTCTGTCAACGACGGGGCATAGCTCGAATTTCGTCATGTGGATAGAATTGCCTTCTGATAGAGGGCACACGATCAACGACGTCGGACTCGCCGACAGTGCGACGTGGATCAAAGCTGGTGTTGCTGCTTTCTGCAGTCTTCGCTATTGAGAGTATTTTTTGTTCAGTCCGTAAAGCAATACACAAAACATATACTACTTTACACTCAGTCTCGTCTCAGTGTTCTCGAGTTCAGCATCAAAAGTTCAGTTGCAATTGGAAGCGCACTCACACGAGTTTAGTTTGTTGCAGTTCATTTGGGTTAGGGGACAGTTAGTTCTGTTTACAGTTCTTGGAAAAATAAGCGCCGATTTTCCGCTCCAATTCCACAGTGGAAGTGCACATTGTAACGACGTGCCAGGTAGCTGCTAGCATTTTCCGCTCGTGCGACGGGATTGAACTTCATTGAAGTCTTCCTGGGCTTCCGCGGGAACAAGTCCCGGCCGTGGGTATAAATTGTAGGTAGTGCATGCACTGTTAGAGCGCTCGGTACTGCCAGTTATTTGTGCTTGGTGTTAGTAGGTAGATAGCACTGATGTCTAGTCTTGTAAGCAAAAAGCACTGTAATGACGCTGTGTAGTGTATGAGACAACCAGTGACGGTAGTTTATTGTTATTCTATCGATACAGGCGATGGTTCCCTCTCTTGTTGTGGTATTTGTGCTAGTTTGGAAGAGACAGAGGCCAACGAAGCCGTTGTCCTATTGTTTGTGTTTGATACTGGTGGCACTGGTGGGGCTCCCAGTTACATGCAGAGCGTTCCCAGACGTCCGACACAGTGTGATAGATGGACAGAATGCGCTCATGCGGTATAATGCTTCAAACAAAACATTTTTTCTCATCGGCAACCTCAGTAACCCACTGTCAAATCGGTTTCTATCGCTGCATGCACACGAGACTTTCGATGGCCGAGGGTTCAGTATAGATTTAACCGGCACGGAGCAAACTGGATTGTTTACCATCAATGAGACCATGGTGCAATCTATGGAGCAGAGCCCACTCATCTGGAACTTGCATGTCATTGGCGGAAACTTGGAAGTCGGTGGTGGATTTATATTAAAGGGCCACCAAAAGTTCGCTCGAATTGAATCCTGCAGTTCTACGGGGAATATTCCACCTCTTGGTGGTGGAATAGTGGGGCGGGGATGCGATGAAATTCATATCTCCAAGTCATTTTCCACTGGATTCATCGATACTCAAGCTGGGGGAATAGTCGGGGCTAAATCAATGAATGTTGACGTTACTGACTGTTTCTCCACCGGACCGATCGGCGGAACGCGATCCGGTGGAATTGTAGGCGCTGGAGCCAAGGAACTATTGAGCATTTCCCGGTCATATTCGCACGGTGACGTTTTGCAGGAAGGAAGTGGTGGACTTGTTGGCGCTTCGACTGATGAATCCTCCGATATTCGAGTCTCTGAATGCTTTTCTACCGGAGATATCGTGGGTACTGCCATTGGAGGAGGGGGAATTGTAGGGATGGACACTCTTGGCTCTGTTTCCATATCTGATTCGTACACCACAGGCAATATCGAGGCTATTAATGCTGGAGGAATTATGGGAGGAGAGTCTGGAATGGCAACTGTATCTATAAGGAATACGTACGCAAGTGGAAGGATAGATTCAAATGGCACCAGTGGCGGCATTGTCGGTAGTGTTAAGCCCGAAGCAACAGTGTTCGAAATTGAATATTCGGTATATAACTCTAGTATGGGTGCAGTGGACATAGCTGCAGAGGGATCTGAGCATATAAGCTTGGACAAGGGGAATTCAGGGTCACTGGGGGATATAATGGGAAAACTCTACTGCGTAAATGGTAGCTGCTGGTCGGAAGACATTTGGATCACTAGCGGCACGTTTCATCCTCCCATTCTTCGATTTCAGCTCCCCTATATGCCCCCAGCCGCTACCGTTTCACCTACTCCTTCAAGGAGTCCAGGATTTACCAGCTCACCCTCGTCCGAGAGCAAAGCACGGCCAAGTGTTATACGCACAGTTCAGTTTCCACATAGGACCATAAAAATCGGCAATATGGACCAAAAGAAAGAACGTTTCAATCCCATTTGACAGTAAATGTGGTGCATTATTGATTGGACTCAACCTACGTAGCGCATTACAGTAGTTTTCCGAGGTGTCTCGAGCAACTGTCGGTTGGCAGTGGGCTAGGACTACAGCTAACATGTTTGGGAAGGTCTATCAGAGGTTTATGTTAGCTTGCATTGATTCATTTCCAAAGATGCCAATCCGTTCAGGCTTGCACCCAGTGTGGTTGGTTGGAATGCGTGCATGTGAGACCATGGTCACCATGCGCGTGGTTTTATCGGAACTCCTTTAACCATGGTTAAAATTCCATGAGAGAAGATCCTGTACTGCGGATAATTGCGATATTGATACAACTCGAAGGTGAATGGCTCTGACAAACCAGCTGAAACGAACAGAAACTCAAGCTGTTGCCTTCGTAACTCCGAAGTGTATTACTGGACTGAATAGAGAGAACCTCAGTCAAAATTCGATGACACAAGAATACTATCGCTGCAGTAAAATACACAGCCTTGTACACTGATCTTGCTCATCCCATGGAACCATTCCACCTCAAATGGACATAACGTCCTTCGTTCGTTAGAAGTACACGTACATTAACTTTGATCGGGGATTGATACAAATGGACACGCTAGCTCTCTCCCCCATTCACAATTGATAGGACGCGTATTACTCTCTGAAAGCAGTCGAAATTTTCAGTGTAGAGACTGTCAGGATAGTATCCGGGCCTTAGGCCCGCAATGTCTGACAGAATAGTGTGAACTTCAGAAAGTACAGTTGTACAAAGTATTGATCCGAAGCAACGCCTCCCTATTGATATAAGACATACTGGGATCATGGTAATCTGGAAAAAGGTAGAAGACTATATGATCTCCCAAGCCATGATTTACATGAGTGGGAAGAACCCCTCGGTTGCACGGAAAATGGGATTGTTCCGGTGTCTCGGTTTGGTCGTTCTGACTGTCCGTTTTCATGAATTCTCAAGAGTGGCTGAGGCTCTCGATGTAAGAAATGCGGTTCTTGATCCCTTGGCGTTTCAGCCGTGCATTTCACACAGTCAATCAGAACCAAGGGTATTCACTCTGTCATGCAACCTAACTAAACTTCCGGACCACTTCTTCACGTTGATGGCGGGTGAGATCTTCGATGGAAATCACTTCCATATGAATTTTGACCCAGGAGAGCATATTGGCTATTTCGTGATTCATTCAGGAGTGACGTCGTTTGATGAAGCCCCCATAATCCGTAATTTACATGCTGTTGGTGGACGATTGAGAGGCGGAGAAGGTTACATTGTTAGCGCACATCAACTTTATTTTTGGGTCGACTCATGTACATCTTCAGGGGTAATTTCTAATGGAGGTAGTGGAGGCATTTGTGGAATGGCATGTGGAAAGCAGGGCGGTGTAATAAGAATAACGAATTCCTCTTCTTCTGGGATACTGGAACATGATGCTTCCGGTGGTATCACTGGCAGCCTTCTTGCAGAAGACGGTGGCACTGCAAACATAACGGGGTGCCATTCATCCGGTGAAATTGGAGGAATAGGTTCTGGCGGGATTTGCGGTGAGAGAGCTGGAAGATCTGAGGGTAATGTGTATGTCTATCAGTCGTATTCCTCGGGAGACATGGTAACCCAAGGCTCGGGAGGAGTTGTCGGGAGAGAGGTAGCATCAGATAGCGGACCGGGTGCAGTCGATGGCTGCCCTGGACGAGTAGTTGTTTCCGAGTGTTTTTCAACCGGTAGCATGAAAGCACCAAATACTGGAGGGATACTGGGACAATCAGTTAGTGGTTGCATTTCAGTAGAGAACTCATATTCCACAGGGAATATTGAGGGAGCTGCTTCTGGTGGAATAGCCGGGAAGGCTACTTCGTGGAATTCAGGCATGGTAACGCTTGTCAATTGCTATGCTTCTGGTATATTGGGAGAGGAAGCTGGTGGTTTAATCGGGACTGTTGCTGCTGGTGGTAAGGTATTAATCAATAGTAGCGTACATAGAGATCCAATTGTGGCAGCTAGTGTGGGTACTTTGGTTGCTGATGATACCAACTCCAATTCTATTGATGATATTCGAGGACGATTGTACAAGTTCAATGGGAAGGTTTGGCCAAGTGAGATTTGGGTTGTAGAAAACGATAGCAGTTTTCCGAAGCTCAGGTTCCAAGTTGAACAGGAAGTTCTACCACCCTCTCCTACTCCCAGTAGCACATGTTCTAGTTCCCCGACAACATCGAGCACCTACTCTGGCACAGCAAGCGCCTCTTGGACCGATTCAAAGAATCAAAGTGTTTTGACGACTCACAACGCCACTTTCAGTCCTTTCCCATCTGTAGTAGAGACGGGAAATCCCTCTTCCCATACCATTTCAACGCCAACCTCTACGTTAACACGAAGTCCATCCTGCACTTCTTCTGTAGCACGGGACTCCCCTACACAATCAGGGAATTCGTCAGCCACGCCTAAAACTACAAGCGAAGCTAAGATTCCTCCCACTGAAAATCCCCGCAGGTCCAGGAAGTCAACAAGAGCCCTCCAGCTGCCAGTCCAGGGTTGCAAGAGGTCAACAAGAATTAAGGGTGAACGACAGTATACATAGAAAACATGAACGTAGAGTTACACTTCCGGAAACATAGTGTGTTCTGTCTTTATCCGTAATTGGTCCGAAAAACATTTGAGGAGATCCTAGCGGCTTATCGTTTTCTGCAACTAGGACGGTAATTACTAATTACTTACTGGAAGTGTTCGGACAACCTAAGCATACTCTTAGATCCAGCACCGAATTGCCTTCTCCAGCAAAATTATGGGTATCCTTCATCACACTGGCAACTTCTTATCCCGTCGTTGACCCTACAAGTTATCATGGTTACGAAGTAGAGAAGCTGACTCTCGTGAGAAAGGGTTGCCATAATGAGCTAAGTTGTTGAACGACTCATTTTGTCTGTCATACTTGACTACGGTAATATTGTACATTTTTTGTGCCTCCCGCTCGGATTCTTGACGGTAATTATTTAGCCGACCCTACTGTAAACTAACTGTAACAACCGAGGAGGTTTATGCCCCTTTGTTCTCCAGGATACTATCTGATAAGAATGCAGTGACAGTGGTGCATCCTCTGAAGCCGTCCATGTGGATTGTATACGGCCTGAACTATGATCAAGCCACCTCTGGGGCAGCGTTGTACGAGGTCCAGTTAGGATACTCGACTTGGGGCGTCATACAGAAGCTTGATGAGTGTGATAACGACCGCTCTACCGCGTCGAAAGCAGGAATGACCTGCCCCGTTCCGCGACGAAAGACTCACCTTTGGGCTCAAGCAGAAAACCACACGAATTTGCGCAAGGGATCGAGGTGTTTCTCTTTGGAGGGCAAAGGTACAATCGGAATGGCCAGGTCGAGTTTCTTCGAGATATGTGGCATTGGGACTCGTTGAAAAGACAATGGGCCCGCCTTGATAGCCTCGGAGTTACATCTTACATGCCCACAGCACGAAGTGGCGCAGCAACATGGAGTTGTGGCAGCACCCATTACCTTGCTGGTGGCTTTTCCGAGGAGCCTGTCAACAGCCGTACAAGGCAACTGCCTCTCTGGGAGTTTCAAGGTAGTTCCCCAATAAACTGGAGACCAGTCGACTTGATAACACCAAAGCGTGGCAACCCCAACTATATACTAGAATCTGGAAAGCATCGCTTTGTTGCTCAGCGCTTTTATGGCTCTAGTAGACCAATGTCAAGTTTCTTGTTGTCAAATTACTTCGAGCCAGATGGCGTGCGAGGTAACCAATTCTACGGATGGGAGTATATATGTTTCCAGGCCGGTATGCCTTTGGATTTCCCTGCTTCACTCATTGACATTGCCTCCAGACGTTGCTGGACGACTGTTCTACTTGAAGACCGCCTTTTGTTTCTCTTTGCTCCTGTAAATTCTGGGTTTCCGTATGAAATTTGGAGTCGGGATTTCGCAAGCAATAAATGGAGCCGCATAATTCTCCATCAAGACTCTGAAGCACTTTCGAATAACGCAAAGCTTTTCTCCTGCGAGACCATCGAAGGACTCGCGCCAATCCCGGTGTTTGGATATGCAAGCAATACAGGTACGGTCAAAATACTGGCGGATAGCGCACAAAAAGAGATAGTTTTCCGACACACCCTGACGGAAGACGCCAAGATAGTGTGTCCTTCAGCCACCAGCACCCCGACACCTACGGTCTCGGCGACGCCTTCCACATCGATGACCCATACTTCTACGAGCACTGTAACGGAACCAGTAACTCCTAGGAGAACATCAAAGATGACGACTACACCGTCTTCTAGTGCCACTATCTCAACGACCATGACAAGCACTCGGTCTTGCGCTGCGAGCGTTTCACCCTCCTTAACAGCTTCACCTAGTAGTACAGCGAGGGAAACCAGCACACCTTCTTTCACTCCTACGCCTTCTAATACAGTCTCACCTAGTGCGTCTGTCAGCGGTTCGTTTTCTTGTACTCCGTCGAGCGGTCTCTCCAGCTCGGCTACCCCAACCCCCAGTGTACGTTCTAGCTGTGAATTCTTCTTGGAGTCAAATGGTGATGTCAACATCGGGAAGTGGAAAGGATACCCTTTTCAGTTAGCGGACTCCATTACTGTAACTGATATCTTTAGGCGTGTAAGTGATAGTCCCGGGGCCGGCAGTGCACACATTAGCATGGAGGTGGCACTGTTCGAGACGGAGACGTGCAGCGAAACTCCATGTTCATACAGGCTTAAGAACTTGATCGCAAGAAGCAATGAAGCAAACAACAACGAACTTGGCGGGCAACTACACTTTTCTTCAGGATACAACGGTGTGTTGAGTCCTAGCAAAATTTACGTACTAGCGCAAGGCTCCACTTCCGGGAACGAGGGACATCACATTCTAGCCGACCCCTTTGCTTTACGGGATCAGTTGGCTGGGGCTAACGAAAGCTTCCAGATGTGGGGATTGCAGACCCGCTTTTCCTCACTGGTTAATCAAAGCTTGGACTATGGACGGCATGATACTGCCTTGCACATGACTAATGGTGCGACGGCAACTTTGGTAGACCAGATGCCTGCATTGGGTATGCGGTGGTGCCCCACCCCACAGCCAGAATGACGAATACCATACTTTGTGTGTCGTTCATGATACGTATAACAGTTTCCCGTTCTCTCTGGAATCCATTTAATTAAATACATACATACGCATGATACACCCTAATTCCTGAGATGCCCACGGGCAGCCCACCCAGGGCAGCTGCCGATGCATTGGTCTCTGTATCAGGGGGTGTATCCCCGATTCTATTTCCGGTTCTAACCGGAAATAGGCCTTTTAACCCCAATAACCGGGAACCGGAAATTCAATGTGGGGGCCATCACCCTTATCTTGCCTTATTCTTGGTACGTATATTCGTTTCACTGAAAATAAAAGTACGGGTGAGTGATGGTAATCATTCAGCATTGCCCACGATGCATCTTGAGACCCTTGACAGAGTGAAGTTCTGTTGCATTGCGCTTCCCATGACCGCGGTAGCGGAACTGTCGAGCTGGACCGTCAAGATTAAGTTGCTGATTCTGACGTTAGACGTTGCTGGACTTATCTCGTAGTTGTTGGACCTTTGCTGCTAAATTTCTAGCTTCGGAATCTAGTATTGTGTAGTATCGAACGGTATCTAGGCTAAATGCCTGACAGATTCGAGCTTGGCAGACCATCGAGCTAACGGGCAAATTGACGTGTTCAGGAGCTTCCCAGAAGAATAATTTCTTGGCCATCATAGAAGCTCGTACTCTGCTCACGTTCCAGCCAATGGGCATCTACAGTTTTGCTGATGGACTCTGATTTCGACTCTGCAGTAAACACTGGACTCAGTATTTTAGCCAGCCAGAATGAATAGCGGTGGGTGTCTGGCCATACACAAACGATATCTTCGCTGCGGAAGATTTCAGCATCCACAAAGTCAATATCCTCCGTTAATGTTATCACACGTACCTGAATGGGTGCCAGGATTATACCGAGGAGTCTTTTGTCGTAGACTCGGGAACAATCTTTGGATTTCAGCTGCCACTTTGCCACTAAGTTCTGCTGAATGGAGGCTCCTATCATTCTCCCTTCCCTGTTCTTGGGTGTTTTTCAATGTTTCGTGAAGGACAGCAAAGATATCTTCAGGATCGATTGAAATAGCTCGTGGAAATCCACGTGGATAAACAGTATTCCTTAAGGGAAGCCAGTAAAACTGCTCACTCGCTTGTCGTAGCCATTCTGACAGAGCAACTCTCCTTCGATCTCCATACTGCTTCTGGTTTGGCATCATTGCTGACGTACCACGCATGAGGGCAAAAACTGCTCCACGAGGAGTGTGGTAAATGCCATACCGCGCCCACAGTTCAGTAGATCCGTATCGTTGAGGTTACATTCACGCGCAAAGGCAATTAGTTGCTGGTTTAATGCCTCATAATCGTAATGGCCGTTCTTGTTTGGGAAGAAGGAAGTCCATTCTTGTCGCCGGAATGTACCCATGCTTGCATAAGTTTGTTCCCGAGGTAACACACAGCCATATAGTTAAACATAGAGTTATTTATTCGTTCACTATCTCTTCGGCTCTGTTTTTCTTGGTACCATCTGAAGTGCTGACTTAGGCTCTTCACGGTGGAGTTTCTCCCCGTGTAAGTTGTGAAGTTCTCTCCCGGTTTTTGGCACTCAGTGCAGGTCCATCAGTGTGCCACCGTTTCACGCACGTCTTCATTGGATAAATCGTTTATTCCTCTTGATGTGGCATGGATAAAACTCTGTCGATATTCAAAGATGCCGTTGAATCGCTGCGCTGCCGAATTCTTTTGGCGATCTATTGTGATCGCATGGTTAAGGGTCTTTTTCCTCCGTTTCTTTCGCTTAGACGACCCACCTTCGTTTGAACAGCTACTGGCCTCTTCTTGATTCTCCTTAGTCTCATTGCCTTCCTTTTCGTCTGTTCCATCCTCCTCTGTTCCTTCGTCGTCCTCCTCTTCCTCATCGTCGGTGTCCTCTTCTTCGCTGCTCTCGGGGTCGGCTTCCAGTCTTTCACAGAAGCCACTCGCCTCACGTGCCAGGTTATTCTCTCTATCACGGTTAAATTGCTGATGGAACGTACTCTCTTATGGGTATTCCAGTCGATGCACACAATTATTGTCGCTGAGCCCTTTTGTATGAGCTCCTTGACTTTGTGCTTGGCCCACTGCCCGGGAGTGAGCACCTGGGTTTTACTCCATTAGTTCCATCTCAGATAAAGATTACAAGACATAACATCCGCAGAATGAACGCCCATTTGATCCAATATATCATGTTTTAGGCTTTCAGGCTTTGCTCCTTACTTACGACGAAAATGAAGGTGCCATTGTCGGGAATGTTCGAGTAACGCTGCTCTGGACTCTGATGTATCAAGGCTTCTACTGTATGTCCATTATGTCCGTGGATGCTGTCCGTGTATTCTGTCCTATTTAATTCTTGTTGAGCATGAAGCCGATATGCACGGTGTCTTTTATTATTTCTCTCTGAAAACCCTTTGATTTGGTTCCAAGTTCCAGAGATTCCAACTGGCTGAGAAGTTGACCGTGGTTGCACGGCAATTGAGACGACGAGACAGTGTATACAGTTGTTTCTGTACTTGTTAGTTTTTTCAAATGGATATGAACCGCTTTATTACAAACAAAACCTTTCATATTTAAAGTTATATGGGAACCCCCATTATTTCCGGTTCTAACCGGAAATAAGCTTGTGAGCCGGGAGAACCGGGGACCGGAAGCGTCATGTGACCTTCACAGAACCGGGGGTACCTACATTCACGAGTAGGTGTATTGTCAAGAGAGAAACACAAAATCAAGCAAAAAATATGACGGACACGCATGCATGAGGTATATAGGCGAACGTACTCTCTCTTTCTTTCTTTCTCTCTCTCTCTCTCTCTGTGTGTGTGTGTGTGTGGGGCTGAGAGTGCGGATGGCGGATAATTCCAAGTGCCGCAGGAGCTATCGTGTATATACAGCCCTAGACACGATAATGATGAGAGATTCTCGTCCACCCACAGGCATAAATCGAATACAGTCATGGATACTACTACTGGTACTCGTGCTCATGTCCACGTGGGCGCTTGGAGACTCAAAATTGTCTACATCCAGGTCACCCTTTACAATGTCCGAGGATGATACCAAGACCAAGGAGGAGCATGAAATCGATCCCTGGCACCAACTGGAAACATGCTCGGATTGGGAAAGGAATCAGCTGTCTGAAATGCCACATACCGTCGTCACACCCGTGACGAGAGATTTGGAGGGAGATTTTACCCTACTCACGCGGGTACTTGCAGATAATGATGCCGCTATAATTGTTCGTGTGCACAAAAAGACCACCAACCAGCGGATCGCATACATGGACAGTAGCAACCGGAAAGACCCATTTGGTTCGAGGTATTCCTACTCAAGTGCTGGCTTGTACCGAATTGCTTTGGGAACTGCCAATAACGGGACCAATGGGCACACCGTAGAGCGAATGGATACGTGTACGGTCCCTGGAGTTACATGTCCTGTACCTCGACGACGGCCATCAATGTGGAGCCAGGAACAGCCAGAATTGAGGGTCTTCCTTTTTGGTGGCTTTCGATACACTGTTCAAGGAACTATAGAATACCTGAGTGACATGTGGGTTTGGTACTCGGCCGCACAGAGATGGAGCAGAGTATTCATTGAGAATGGAGCAACACCGGTAGCCAGATATTCTGGAACCTCGTGGAGTCGGGGCTATTTTCACTTTCTCGCTGGAGGATTCCGCGATCCTTCACTTGAAAGTGCACAGGAATTATGGTGGTTCGATGGTAGTGCTCTAACGGGATGGTCGGTGCAGTATGTTCGTCGCGGCGCCTTCTTACCGGCAATAACGTATCGTAGTTATAGGACAAGTCCCTGTGATACATATTTCATACCGAGCCACTTTGAAGAC